>PITA01019180.1:0-38287 GCA_004023965.1 Spilogale gracilis | reverse complement strand
ATTTTAGTTGTTTGCTCCAAGACTTCTCTTGCTCCTCCTTCTTATTCCGTGTGTCTTCTAAATCACTGATACGATCTTCAGCTTCACTTACTCTGGCTGTTAGCATATTTAAATTAGATTGCATCTCATCTAAAGCCTTTCTAACCTCAGTTTTCACTTCTGTTACTATGGCTTCCACTTTGAGACTAATGTTCTTTTCTAAATTGACTATTGCTTGGACTATTGCTGCCCTGAATTCCATATCTGTCATATTGTTTATGTTCATTTCGAGTAATTCTGTGACCGAGGTTGCAGTCTCAGGGTTCTTCTTCTGTTGGGTGTTCTTTCTCCGAGTCATTGTGGCGAGGAGTGGTTGAGGGGGTGTATGGCTAGATATATCAGCCACTATCTAAGTGGATTGGTCGTTGGAAGGTTTTGGAGCAACCAGAGTTCACCACCGAAAAGGGAGGAGAAAGAAAAAAGAAAACGGAAGAGAGGAAGCAAGAAAAGACACCCCTGCCAGAGCGGGGCCCGGTGATAGGATTTATATGGTACAAAGCTGTTACAGGGTAAAGAAAAGGGCTATCAAGGGTAAATGAAAAGATCAAAAAGCGAAGCCCAACCTATATGACCCCCAAGACCAGTATTTATATAATATAGAAGCAAAGACAATTACACAGACACACTGACAAACTAGAGTGGGAAGGTGAGGGCAGACACTCCTTGTAGGCAAGGAATGCGTTTCAGACGCTCCCGAGTTTGTCTTGTTGTTATTATTGGAGGAGCCCACTTTTAAAAGATATAGGGGGATTAGAACTGGTTGTATATAGGGGTAGTATTGAATAGGGATGTGGGATTGACTTGAAGCTTGTATCTACATGTACATGTAAAAGGTAGAATAAAGGAAAGAGGAGAGAAGAAAGGGAAAAAACAGGAAGAGCGAACAGGGAAACAAGAGGCAACAACAAAAGCAGAAAATACAGGGGTGTGTTTGAAAAAATTTTAGGGTAAAAAAGAGAAAAAAATAATTAAAAAATTAAAAAATAAAAAAGAATAAAAAAAATAAGAAATGTTATGGGATGTTGTATTGGGTATCACGTTGTGATAAGAAGGGGGCTAAAAACTGAAAGAAAAACCATGAGAATGTACTTTTAAGCTTAAAGTGGAAACTTTAAAAGTAAAAATAGAAAAAAGTTTTAAAAAGTAAATGAGGTGGAAAACTATATCATTGAGTTGTGGGGCTTTTGGTACTTGTAGTCAGTGCCAGGAATTTAATAAATTGCCTTTCCCCCTATTTGGGGTTTTGCATTGGAGTGTTGTCCTCCTGAGCTTCTGGCTTACTTTCTGGGGGTGGGGCGTGCCGTTCCCTTTCAGTCCTTCTACCTAGGCTGAGTCTCTCGGCCCCCTTGCTAGAGGCCAGTCTTAATGGTAACCAGGTTATTAGGTTACAATTCTCTGGTAGCGGAGCGTTGTTCCTTTACGTCTTTTTTCAGCTGTTGCGGAAGTCAGGTTGGAGCAAGATGTCTGCGCCCAGACCTCCCTCCCAGAGAGGGGCTCTTTCCAGCCTCCCAGTTGGCAGTCTGTCAGAGCCAGGCTGGTGCTGATGTTGTATTGATTTCTGCCCCTGCCCCCGCTTGTTGTTTCACTCCCGCACCTCAAAGCCACATCTCCTTTTGGATCGCGCAACTTTGTCTGCGACCTGGGACCCGCGGCCTCTCCGGTCCCACGCAAGTCTGTAAAAACGCCTTCCTTGGGGGGGGTCTGCGCGCGGCCCACGGTGTGGAGAGAAACGGGAGAGAAGGGCAGCGGCGTAAAAATAGAATCCACTCCCGCTGCTTTCGCGGCAGCTGCGGCGGCGCACGGGGGCACCGGGCAGCAGAAAAAATTTTAAAAAGTCTCCTTGCCTTGCCCCGGGCTCCGCTGTGTTCCCGTTTCTGTCTAGCCCAGATTCAGTCCGTAATCTGCTGTTATTCCTCAGTCACAGAGCACTTTCATTTTGGGGTATTTGTTTTCAATGGTTCAGCTCTGTGGGCTTCCTCCCCCACTCCCCTGTCTCTGGGGGCAAGCCTCCAGACCCTCTTATTTGTTTCTACCTTTTTGCCGATGTTCCTTGTCTCTCGTGGCGGTCCAGAAATGGGAAATATCACATTTCAGGCTGATTTCATGGGTGTTCACGGTGGTCTTGTAGTGTTTTTTTTTTGCTGGAATTCAGCTCTCTTCAAGGAACTCCCCGAAATGTGGTCACCTGGCCTTCCGCCATCTTGACTCTCTGCCTAACTGGGCTTTTCTTGTCACTAATCTGAATTATGAGCCCTAAGGATGATATGGATAAGACAGTATATCTTCAGCCCATACTACTGTATACAGTAACATGCCTTTTGGACATACTAAAAATACAATAGCATCAATTATCCCACTTTCCAAGACATAATTTTCTTTTTTTTTTCCCACACACCTCTTGAAATTTTTTTTTCTTTCTTTTTTTTTTTTTAATGATTTTATTTATTTGACAGAAAGAAACACAGCCAGAGAGGGAACACAAGTAGGGGGAGTGAAGTGAGAGAGGGAGAAGCAGGCTTGCTGCCGAGCAGGGAGCCGGATGTGGGACTCGATCCCGGGTCTCTGGGATCATGACCTGAGCCGAAGGCAGTCGCTTAACCAACTGAGCCACCCAGGCGCCCTGAAATTTTTCTTTTACAAGTTCACTTAACAATCTAGAGAATGTATTGTAACTATCCATGGTGCTACTTTTCCAATTACACCAACATTTAATCTTCTTTTTCTAATGTAGCACTTCTTACATATGAACTTAGAATTTTCTAGTGTTCACATATTTAATAATAATCTAGTTCTCACCAGGTTGTAGTAGTGTCAAATGAGATAATGCATATAAAAAATTTCTGGTTTAAGTTTGATTTGTGAGCTTTATAATTATAAAGTTAAAGGACTTAAATTTTAAAAATTCTGCTATGCTATGCCACAACAGACAAAAAAATAAAAAATAATAGAAGGCACAATAAAACTTTAGTGAGTTTTAAAATTAGCATGCAATTTTTCTGACTAATCAGTATTATTATTTATGCCCAGGTCATACAATTCTGCAAATTATAATGATGTTGAGTAATACTTTAGTAGTTCTACTACTTGATACATTATTTTTATAACACTATTTGCTTATGAACTATAGTAACATACTGCCCAAAAGCATTTAAAGTATTTCAACATGTTTATTTTTAATATAATTTACTTTTATCTTTACAAACTAAGCACATACAACATATAGTTATTTGAAAATGTTTGTTTATATGACAGAGCCTACAAATTTTATTGGACTATGAATTACAGCATAGTATGAGCAACATGAAATCTTAATATGACATTCATTTAACCAAAAACACTAATTTGAGAATCAGGAATCAGCTCTCATTTCTAGGCATGAAAGCATCACCTTAAATCCAGGCATGACCAATTAAGATCTGTCTGCCAAGAATGGGTTTTGGATTTCATGAAAGTGGGAAATGAAAGAAAAGGAGAAAGATGAAAAAGAAAGAAGCAGTTGCAGCAGTACCAGCAGTAAGAGACCATATGTGGTTTGTTAAAATATTTTATTATCTGGACCTTTCCAGAAAAAAATTTGCGACCCTTGCCTTACAGTGTCAGAAGGCAACCCATTATCAACCAGGAATCACTTACCTGTCCAAGTATTTGTGAAAACGAAGTCTTAACTGTTACCTAGTTTAAAAATAATCATTAAAAAAAAAAAGGTTATTTCTCCTAAAGCCTTCTAGTTCACATTTTATTAAATTGAGCACTTCTGAACATCTCTAAGCATAATCATTAACGTTTTAATGATGATCAACCTAAATTCATTTAAATTCATTTATGGTCTTATAAGAATCCTCTGAACACAAATTTTAATTTATATTAAGTGTGATTTTATTGTTCAGCCTATTTTCTTGGATTCTAATTCTTTGACAACTGGATGAATGCTATGGTATATGTGGTAAATCTTTCCTAACTAGGATATTTAATTAACCAGAATATCTTAGCACCAGGTAGTGCAAGCTAAAGGAATGACTGAATGACTGAATTCAGAACAATTTAGAATTGTTGCTGAATAGATTAATTAAACACAAATTAATCTATTAATACAACGAGTATTTTTTAAGTCTCAAACCTACAACTGTATAGCACTAAATTTAGTTAAGCTAAGACACTTCTGAGTAAATTTCATAAAAACAAGTTTTATAGGATATAAGACCTGGAACAGAGCATATTTGGTAAAATTTAAGCCAAAACAACATTTTAAAAAGAAATTCATCAACCATTATATATACACATTTTTTGATATTAAGAAGCCTGGGAAAAAGAAATACGTATTTCATATGAAAATTATAAAATGACTTCAAAATACTTTTTAAAAACAAAGTACTTAAAAAACACGGACATTTTTGGGGTGCCTGGGTGGCTCAGTCGTTAAGTGTCTGCTTTAGCTCAGGTCATGATCCCGGAGTTCTGGGATCGAGCCCTGCATCAGGCTCCCTGCTCAGCAAGAAGCCTGCTTCTCCCTCTCTCGCTCCCCCTGCTTGTGTTCCCTCTCTAGCTGTGTTTTTCTCTGTCAAATAAATAAAATCTTTAAAAAAAAATGGACATTTTTGAGACTGTACAGTATCTGCAGCCAGATTATTAATGCAATTCTTGCTATCACTATTAGAAATATGAAGACATGTGTTAAAAACCATTAGAGCCCTAAAAAGTCCTTCAGTGTTAAAAATAGAAAGATATCAAAGCATTAAAAATACTATGAAATCCAAAATAAGTCACAATTTAGGTCCAACTGAAACTTGTTCCCAAGGAAGAGTCTGATCTACCAATTCTAGTCTGTCCAAATTAGTTCTAATGAAGAATCCAAATATTTAAGTTGTTTTAAAGGAACTGGATAGAAAGACATTTCACGTAAACCAGAAATCCCATTAAAATGTATAATCTCTTAAATCTGGAATCCTTAGAACCTGGGATGTTCTGATACAGAGGAACTCTTGTAGTTCATCAATCTGTAAAAGTAAATGTTACTCAAGTCTACTTCCTTTCTCTTGGAGCAGGAAGTACTGTGATAGTAAAACACAGCAGGCACATTACACTGCACATGTTAATGACTAAGAGAGATTTAAAAAGCTAGTGAAAAGGAAAGAAGAGTCTTATGCTTATCCAGTAGAGCTGAAAACCTATATATATCTTGTTAATTATTACAGTAAAGCCATGTCAGAAGATTTCATGATGTTCTTTAATTTATAGAGAATTTGGACTTTGGGCCTCCAAACTTAGAAGGTTAATTTAGTCTCAATTTTATTTTCTATTACTTATTAAGACACATACTTTCAATGGTCCCACTAATGAAATACTGAGTTGGTGCTAACAGGCAAAATGGAGAATATTTAAAGCATCATAAATGTCTATTACATATATATATTGACTTCCACATGGCCATATACCTAAGGCTAATATAAAAATATATTCCCTGTGTATTCTATAACTAAATCTTAGAAGTGAAGCAAACATGCCACTTACTTCATACTGACAGTCTGAAGATGTAAACATTTTTAATAATGCTACATGGCTGTCATTTTCTGGTTGAGCAATATGGAGTTTCAGAGAAATTTCTGTGGAAGATGGTACCCTGAAAAGAAAACTTAAATATTAATTATGAAGTACAAAATGCTGTTAAATAACCACTGCTAAATCAATCTTCGCACAACACAATGAAATAATGGAGATGAAGACAGATGTCAGAGACATTATCATGATGGATATTTTTTCAATTGTACCACGGTTATCTGAATGCTCCTTCATCTAGGACAGGCGATGGAGGACAGTCTAAAAAGGGGTCAATGCTCCAAGCAAGTAGAGTTTAAATTATAGATCATTTAGATAAGAATACATTATCTTACAATATTATCTTATGAACACAATGCTACCTAAAGGATAGGTACATTTCATTAAAAGGCACTTAAATCATTTCATTAAAATTTCACTATGATTTAAATAAACTAAGAACAATAGATACTATTCAAAATGACCAAAGTTTAAGATAAATTCTTTCATACACTTACTGTGCAATAGTTAGTGAATCTTCGTAAGACCAAGGAATATGAAGTTTATAGATACTAGTTATTTCCTCTGTGGAAACATAAAGGAAATATGTGTTATTAACCTACTATAATACCTAACAACAGTTACCCATTTTGTAAGAAATAACCAGTAAGACTTAGATCATATAAAGAATTAGAGAATTATTAAATAATGTTTAATTAGACTAACAAAAGATATTAGAGCATATGGAAAGCATTAAGAAAGTGGTAAAACAACTAAACTTAACTACTACTATAATGTGATACAAAAATATATATAATAGTTTTTAAACGTGGATATTTAAACTAATACAGTTGAACACAGTGTTAAGAAAGGGTCTATATTAAATCTCTTGGAAATACAGCTTTTCTACTATCATGATTTAATTTTAATTCATATAAAATAAATAACTATTATAGAAAATTCAAGTGAAGATCTATTGATTCTTCAAATGACGATACTATTCTTCTCAGAAAATACACTTACCTTTGACTCCTGAGCACTTGCTTACTACGTTGATTTTAAAAGCCTGGTATATCTAATAAGAATTTGACCACAAAAACAAAAACAAAAAAACCCAAAAGTTTATTTGTTTGTTTAACTAAACAGTGAAGTAAAATCAAATCTTGTTATAATCAGCGTAATTACCTGTCCAAAGTTTAGAAGTTCTATATTATAGAACAGGCCACTTGTATTTACTACCACTTTCCTTGAAGACAGTCCTGTCGAATTGAAAGTACTGTATTAGTTAGAATACCAGTTTTTAAAAGAGTACTGATTTCTTAACAATGTTTAACTAATGCTAATACATTTTAATATTAAAAAAGAGTTTATAGGTTTTCATTTCTGTTTATGGAGGAGTGAACTCCTAAAAATCCTATTCTCTTTCAATAAACTCCAGACAACATTTATAATATATGTATTTTAAGAAGTCAAGTACATATTTTCAATTGCAAACAGGTATGCTTTCTTGGTAGATCTTTCATTTTATAAGCCTTTAATCTCATCTTTAATGAGATGGGTGATTAGACTTGTCACTTCTATTATTGTTTTGAGTATCTTTCTTACCCACATCCCCCCAAAAAAGGTGGGTGAGGGACAAAAATCTAAAACAAAGTTTCTGCTCTCAAGTAACAGATTCTTTTCATAAATGGAATATTAAAAAATATGTATTTTAAGGATATGCCAAGTCAAAAGGACAAGGAGCTAAAATGAGCTCCCAAGATCCAAATCTAGAACAATTTAAAAAAAAAAGTAATAGTAGTCTTAAATTATAATCCAATGAATAAAATAAATATCCATGAGTCATACAGACATAAATAAAGATTGACTAAGAAAATAAATGGAGAAGGGACAACTTTTCTTTCATAAGAATTCCAATAAATACAGAAAACCAGTAATAACTGTCTCAGACTAGAGGAATCCGTTGATGCTAAAATTAGTGGGTTATTTTGAAGATAAAAGGGTACTTAAACATTCTCAAAGTAGCTCTCCAAAGACATTTATTAAATACAAATAGGAAACAAATAAATTTACAGTGGAGAAAACTGGAAGATACTCCCTTAACCAAGTAATCAAGTTTAACACTACTAGTAATTAGACATAGTGATATCACATGTCCATCCATAGGATACAATGAGAAGTACACATAACTCCAGTGATATTTTTGCTAAAAATGCACAACCTTAATCTAATCATAAGAAAGCATTAGACAAATTCAACTATCTAATATTCTACAAAATAACTGACCAGTGCTTTTCAAAAGATGTTGAAGTTATGAAAGACAAGGAAAAACTGAGGAACTATGAGATAAGAGGAAATGAACAGGACATCACAACCAAATACAATGTGGAAATGTGGAGAACACTTGTGGAAAAACTGATGAAGACTAAATAAAGACTGTAATTTAGTTAACAGTGTTATACGAATAATAATTTCTTAGTTTTGACAATTGCATTGTTTATGTTAAGGTAAATGAAGGATATAGAACCCTGTGCTCTTTCTGTAACTGTTCTGAGTGCTCAAAATTATTTCAAAATAAAGTTTAAAGGCATATTTAGCTATATGTATTTTACCACCAAAAAAATGGGAAAAATATTTAGAGAGATCTTGAAACTTCCACAAGGAAGACAGCAATTTATACTTATAATAAACATTTTATTAAAAGGGCCAACATGTAGTATAAATTCATGGAAGAACACGACACACACACACACACACACACACACACACGATTACTTGTAAATGTGTATGACCAGGGAGAAAGTTAAAGTTCATTTCTCAGAAGATGACCTCTGGTCCAGTATTAAAATAACAATCAAATCACTGGACCACATTATATGGTTATTCTAGGAACTATATTCGGAATACACAATAAAGTTACAGGCTCTCCATTATTGCAACTGACTGTCAAAATAAATAAGTATTCTGTTAAAAATAAAATTAATTCTTGGAATGCCTGGGTGGCTCAGTCAGTTGACTGTCCAACTGCTGATCTCAGCTCAGGTTTGATTTCAGGATCCTGAGTTCAAGCCCTATTCTGGGCTCCGCAGTGGGCATATAGCCTATGTAAAAAAAAGAAAAGAAAAAAGGAATTCTTAAGACTTCCAAAATCAGGGGCGCCTGGGTGGCTCAGTTCGTTAAGCAACTGCCTTCGGCTCAGGTCATGATCTCGGAGACCCGGGATCCAGCCCCACATCAGGCTCCCTGCTCGGCGGGAAGCCTGCTTCTCCCTCTCTCGCTCCCCCTGCTTGTGTTCCCTCTCTCGCTGTGCTTCTCTCTGTCAAATAAATAAATAAAATCTTTAAAAAAAAAAAAAAAAAAAAAAAAAGACTTCCAAAATCAAAGTACTTACCAAAGGAAAAAAGATGAGTTACAGGAAGCTGAAGGGATCGCGTCTCTTTTTTAAAGAATTCACAATCTACAACAAACTAAAATATAAAACATCGATTTTAGAAAAAAATAGAATTACATTTATAGTAAAATATCTTCACTTGATGTTTGAGTGAAAAATAAAAGTCTATAAATAAACTTCAGCTTTGCAGAAGTTATTACCTAACACATTCTCACTCTGGCTATACTTAGATGGCAACAATAACTCAAGGAGAGATGTTAAGCTAAGAAAATTTGATGAACAAGCTTAACTTAATAAATTATCAGAGGATCATTTGTACTACAGCTGATGTACAGTCCAGTTGCCTTCCAGTTAATTTTAGGTGTTTATAGAAGGACCTTTTTAAAGGATGGATCAAAGCATTAAGAATCAAGGTTAACTCAAAATTAGAGATTTAGATAAAAATATCTCAATATTTTCATAGTCAAAAAGAAATATGATTTTGTTACATGTACCTTTTAAAAATCCCATATTAATTATGTATTTCCAACACTCTAATTAGACTACAAAAGACTTGGAGATAGACATACTGATATTCATCTACAGATGGCTAAAGTTATTTGTGTAAGATTATGTCAAGCTAAACAGTGATCAGAATAAATGGAAAAAAAGGTTTGCTATGTATGAAGCAAGCAAAAAATGCTATCTTAAAAAAAGTAAAACTAAAATGTGACATCTGCATAATTACAATGTTTTATAATGACATTTCTTATATAATAACATTTCTACAAGGGCATAAGGAACTTTACCCTTAAGCTGTCTGCAATAAGAACAGTTTCATTAAAATAATCTCCATAAGGAAACCAAATTACTTTGATCTATAGGACCTGAAGAACAAATTAATCAGAGGCCAAATTGTAGCTAGCTAATAGTTTGCTGTCTATAGGAAACAGAAAGCTAGTGAGGTCTATCCTAGGCTTTTCCAGTAAGTACACTTTGGATTATGCTTGAAGCAATGTTACTTTGTTTGCCTCTTAGGTGGATTTTTTTGTTTCTGAAAGTCAAAAACCGATGTGGGAAAATGTTAACTGACTACAGTACATACATTAGGAATAAAAGGAAAAACTTGCTAAGAGGATTTGCTTTTTTTCCCCCATTCTTTACTTAAAAGGCCAACAATACCATCAGACATTTTCCTTATAGAAAACAGCTGTTACAAAGTTAGAACAATCATCTACTGAACAAGATTATTCATTTTATTTTTACAAAAATTTTGGGTGAGACATTGCCTGAGACAGAGAATCACTTTCAAATTACTTTGTACAGGTATTTAAAATAATACAATTTTTATTATTGCTTTAAAAATTTGGCTACCCCCTTTATGGAATAAACCCATAACGAAGAAAAGAATTCGAGGGTGTTTCTCTTTCAATGGAATTACTTTGTTTTCTGTCATCAAAAAATGCAAGTAATTTCATATTTGCATTTTGAAAATTATATTATTAGTTGACTGCAAAAAATTTTCAAGCTATTTAAATATATGTATCCTGATGATGGGTTATAACAGATATGTAGAACTTATAAAAGGCCTAAATTAACACCCTTGTGAGACTGGGTATACAGCAGTAGAGTCAGCAAGTGTTACTTTCCGAAGACCATTAAGACATATTAAATATTCATTAGGCTGCTAAGGCTGGCTATTTGTGAAAGGCTCATTAGTTTCTTGGAATAACTAGACAGGGCCTTTCCAAGTTTGGGAAAGATGTTAAATTCATTCAAAACCAACTTGCCTGACAGAAAAAAAACCCTAACGAGAGCTTTAGATTTGAAGATGTTGAATTACCTCTCACCTGAGCTAAGCAAAACAAAACAATGAATTCATTATAAGGTACTTGTTAGATTCAGTCTTTGAGTTAACTCCCAACTACATCCCCTTTTTCTTGTATCTTTATAATTTTCCTAATGATTTTGGCCTCAAATCTCAACAATTTTCTCATTAAAGAACTATTTTTTTGAGTACTTATATGATAGTGAATTGCTAAAGGATGAGGATGCACAGAATAAAATCTATCTAGTCTTACTCCCAAAGAATTCACAACATGGCTATGGTAATAGAGAGATAAATAAATTATAATTCAGCATGATTCCTTGAAGAAGTTATAAACAAAGTGTCATGGAAGTAAGAAGTTATCTTGATGAGTCATGAAAAGGAGAACAGGAACACTTAGGATAGACACTGAAAGATAAGTTTGTTAGGTGAAATGCAGAAAGGGAAGTAGAGGGTCTTTTACCTCTATTCTTGCTTCCCTCTTCCCCAACTGCTCTCAAAAATCAGCATCCTTTTATTTCTACTCCCACTTCCCCAGTTCAAGCCCTTATAACCCCTTATACAGCAGCTCATCTGTTTCTAATCCATGCACACCATAAACAGATTCATCTTACAAAATGGCTCTGACCCCATTTCTACTACAGTGAAAATCTTTCAGCTACCCATGAACTCCTGAATTCTATGTAGTCCTGAATCTTCCAATCGAGGTCCTCTAGAGTATGGCCATGAACTACTTTCCCAGACTCTTCCTCTACTATTATCCTACCCATGGTGGCCATCTTTTCAAAATTACTATTTACTTCCATGACACTTTGTTTATAATTCACTGTCTCCAAACATATCTCACACTTTCACACTTCCATCCTTGGATTTCATGGTTTCTTTGTCCCGCAGTGCTGAGCATCATAACTTTCTGCAGTGTTTTTACTATTGACCATCTGGAATGCAGCTAATATAACTAAGGAACTGAATTTTTAATTTTATTAGTTTTAATTGCTTTTAACTTAAATAGCCACATGTGCCACTAGCTCCCATATTGGACAGCACAGGCCTATAGTGTTTATGCTACCCATAAAAACATTAACTATCCCTTAAGGAAATTTAAAAGGCTTGGGGCGCCTGGGTGGCTCAGTTGGTTAAGCGACTGCTTTCGGCTCAGGTCATGATCCTTTCGACCCAGGATCGAGCCCCACATCAGGCTTCCTGCTTCTCCCTCTCTCAGTCCCTCTGCTTGTGTTCCCTCTCTCACTGTGTTTCTCTCTGTCAAATAAATAAATAAAATCTTTTTTTAAAAAAGGCTCATAATAAAGCCTTTCCTCACTTATTCATTTAGAGATATCTCTCCTTCTTAAACCTTTCATTTATTTGCTATATTCTGATTTGTATTTTATTTTGGGGTACCTCTTTTATTCTCACTCTTCTCTCTGCTTCCAAATGCTTCTCTCCCCCTACCCAACATAATGTAGTTTTTTTGAGACTAGGATTCATGTCTTCCTCATTTGTATGCCTTCTATAATTCCTGGCACAGAGTCTTGCATATAAAAGCGTACTCAATAATGAATAGATTTTGAAAGACTAATACATAAAGTACGTTCTCACTTAGAATAAACCCAGAGACTTAGGCTTATTCTGCTTAGTTCAAGTTAGAGTAGATGATCTTAATGATTTAACAGTCTCCACCAAACTGGTCATTATTTTAAATAAGCATTATGTAGAAGAATTCATCAAAAAATAACTTAAATATTTAGCATGAGTATCCACTAAACATTCTGATAACAACCTTGATCCATTTGTTACCTTACTTCCATGCATAGATGGTACATAAACAACAAGATGCGACAAAGATGGATAGTCTTGAAGTCTTAACATCAGAGACTAAAAAAAAAAAAAAGACATAAAAAGCTGATTTATTTCTAAGGGTTTATAGAACTTAAAGCATGTTAAAAGATATTATAAACACTTATTTCTTAATTAATTGGTTATTAAAAAACTGATTTCACACTTTCTACTCAGTAGTTCATAAAATGCCCATGTTTACATTTTCAGGTCAATAATCCTGAAGTCAAATTCTAAATATTTTGTAAATATGGACAAAAATATTCCTTGAACTGTATATCTTCATGTAAAACAAATGACATTTAATACTAAATATAATTATTTTACATAATTATTTCCAGATTTGGTATCTTTTATAATTCATCCATTTGTTTTTTATAACATTACAGTATGATTTATACATTTATTTTGGTAGCTAGCATATAACAAAGAGCATTCAACAGGTGATGAATGAACGAATGCTAAAAATAATGGAAGAATTGCAACTGAATCTCAAATGATTCTGATTTTGCTGCAGTAAAGAGTTGTTGTCTAATGATATATATGAATATCATCTCCTGTAACTTACTCAGTAAATGACATGAAGACACAATAAGACTAATAATGTACCTTGTCAAATAAAAATCTGTCTTCAAAATTAGGACCAGATCCCATAGTCTGTATTTTGAGGAACAGATAAGAGACTGGTCTATCTAAAGAAAAGGTACAGCACCAAATAGCAGTTTTTAAATCCAGGTTTTTTTTCCTGGACATAGACATGGGCATGGCAGTAGCTGTATGTGGGAACAATTTGTATGTATTAAGAAAATTCTGCAGATCATTAACTTTCTCCAATGTTCTTTATTCAGGAACACCTATGTGGGCAAGTTGAACAGAAGTGATGAAGCTAAAAAACTGTGAAGAAGTGACTCCAAGTAGCTCTTGAACAAACCTGACCAGATTCACCTGTGTATTTTTTTTTTTTTTAACCTCTTTGGCTTCACCTCAACTTACTTGCCAAAGACTCAGCAAAAGATTTAATCCACAATTACAAGGCCTTAAAAGGGCCTCACAAACCACAGTGAGAGGCAACTGTGACCAACTGAACAGATGGTAGACACTATGAAAAGATAATTAGAAAGAACATTGGTTACTCTGTGTGGCTATCCACTCTACTAGCCTTTGTTATTTATTCTCAAGAATAATTTTTTTTCTAAAAAATTTTTTTTGTTAGGTTCAGAATACTTTAAAAAGGTTAACAGTGTCAAAAAATTTCCTTATAAAGTTCCTATAAAGTTATAATGTCAGTAGAAACTTGACAATATAATCATATTCATGAAATCGTTAGGTTGACAGTTAAGATTAATACAATGTTTGGAAATTTTTCAGTGTTTTAAGGGTAAAATGCCAGTAATGCTGAAACAACACACACAGGAAATCAAATACCAGGTCGTGATGTGCAGAGCAAAAACTCAGTGCTAAAAGATGATTAAGGCAAATGGTGACAAAGTAGTTTTCTCATATGGGCTAGTTATCTTTAGAAAGTTTTTGTTTGTTTTCAACAATAAATCCATTTTGGCTTACCAAACTCCCAGCCTGCTGTGCTTTGTGTTTTTAGAAATTTCTTCATTGTACCCACAACAGAAAAATTCCATATGACTGGTATTTAAAAACTGAATTTATAGGTGCTTTGCTGGAGTCTTCTTATCTATTAACAGTTAAGTCAGCAACAATACTAAAAGTGATATGAGTCTCATCTGAAACTACTTTTGTGGCGATGATATGAATATTGAATATGAATAAAATTCATACAACCTTAATCTTTTCTCTTCAACTTGATTTCAAAATAAGTTTGTGTCCTTTTTAGAAGTGGCTAACACATATAATTTTTATTTTCATTAAAATGGAGCTTATTTACATTTATTAATTATAATCCTCTTCCACTGAGAACACCTAAGATTGCAGAATATTGTAATCCTTATTTTCTAAACTTCTTTCTCCCATTTTCCCCCTCTAAATTTCAGTAGGCTTTTAATGCTGGCTGGAAACCTCTTTAAGCATTCACTATAAAAAGCTAGCAGCAGCTGGATGCCAGGGTGGCTCAGTCAGCTGAGTGTCTAACTTTTGGTTTTGGCTCAGGTCATGATCTGACATCCAACTCTTGGTTTTGGCTAGGTCATAACTGCAGGATCATGAGATCAAGCACTGTATCAGGCTCCTCATTCAGCGTGGAACCTGCTTGAGACTCTCTCTCCTCTGAAATAAATAAATCTTGGGGAAAAAAAGTGTAAGCAGCTGGAATAGCTTGTTCTGCCAGTTGTTTCTTACCTTTAAAACTAAATGAATATATTGTTGAATCTTTGAGATTAAATATATACATAAGGATTTTATTATTTAAGAAGTAACTTTTTAAAAATAAGAGCAAAGTAACATTCTATCAGGATTTTAATCATTTACTTCTTCCTAACTCTTAAATTACAGATTAGATAGGATATACTTTCAAAATTAGAAATTTAAGGAAAGATTTATGAATTACTATTGTTAAGTATATCCTACTACTTTTGTTTGTTTTGCTCCCACCTAAAAGGCTAGGATAGAAACAGTGAGAGACATTAAAAATGTTCATGAGTCTAATGACTTTCCTACAATATTTATCTTTTGAACACAAAATAAGGATGACTGAGGTGACAGAAAAAATAACTGCAACCATTCCAAAATCCAGTATGAAGTAACTTGCAATTATTCATTCTATCATCATTCCTCTCTGTTAGTGTAATACAGAGTTGACTACACAGATAAATAACAAATAACTAAACTGGACGGGAAGATGATTGGGACCAACCATATGGCTTCACTTTCAAGTTTATGAGACTAGTATTCAATGTGAATAAATCCTTGAAGACTGAAAATTATCACTCCTGGTATAAGATTATGAGTTATAATAAACACAATTTAGAAATCAGAACAGGTATTTTCATCAAATTTTAGAAGTGTTTTATTTTCTTGATAATATTAACCTTTTGTAAAAAGACTTCCTGACCTATCAGAGTTACTTAAGGAAATCACAATTAATTATTAAATAAATCCCACGGAATACAATATAAAGTAGTTATCCACGTGCTTGACCACAAAGTGATGTTGAAGTAGATCTGGAAAATTACTCTGCTTCTCTTTGAGAGGCTACTCTCTCAAAGAGACCTACTGTAGGTCCTCTCCCCAAAACTTAAACTACTACCCTTCTATTTTAAGACAGACCACTGCAAACATACCCTTCAAAATAAATTTAAAAAATTTATCTAGCTCTTGGTATGATGCTGTAATACACAGATTTAATTTTATTTAAAGGATTGTAAAGATGCAGCTTTTTTCCCTCCAAGTTAAAGAAAAACATTGCATGTTATTCACCATTAAAATGTATTTCCAGAGAAAATACTTCTAAACTGTATGTTAGCAAATCTCAAGTTCATGTAATACATAAATGAATTAACAAAAGACCATATTCTAAAATGCCTATAGACTCAAGAATTTTTTATCATTTTTTCACCTGAATATTAAAATTGTAAAGCCATAATTTACCTTAATTGTTGGTAGCAGTTCAGCTTTCCATGATAAATCAATCCCTTGCCGGCTTTGAAATGAGTATGAAATATAATTAAAGGATAAATATATTAAAATATTATAAATTATAAATAGCTTCAGAGGAGAAAGTAACCAGCTACAACCTATCAAAGAAAGTTCTAATGACAAAGTCCAATAAGTCTAATCCAATATATTCTTATCCATAAAGTTCTTTTGTATACAAAAGTTGTTTTTCCCAATAATCATTCCAATGTTTGCAAATAACTACTGATATATTAATTTCTTTTATTTTTCATTCTAAAATGAATACTATTATAATATAGCAGCAATGAGCTTAAGAATGTATGAAGCTATTCTAAAAAGTGTGATTTGGGAATGCCTGAGTGGCTCAGACAGTTAAGCATCTGATTCTTGATTTTGGCTCAGGTAATGATCTCAGAGTCATAGGATTGAGCCCCACATCAGGCTCTGCGCACAGCAAGGAGTCTGCTTGAGATTCTCTCCCTCACCCTCTCCCTTTGCCCCTCCCAGCACCTCTGGCTCCCTCTTTCTCTCTCTCTCAAATAAATAAATCTTTAATAAGTATGATTTGTATTATTTACATTGAGAAAAGTGAACAATTGAGGCCCTTAGGTTCAAAAGACTTACCACATAGAAGTGCTGTTTATGCAGCCAAAAATCCAACTATTTGTATCCTGTTGATTAATAACACAAATCACACTAAATACTACAGAAAATAATCACATAAAATAAGCAGCTTAACATTTTACTGTTAGTAGCTTGATGGAGACTTAAATAGCAAACTGTTACTTAGAAACATTTCCAAGCTGTTTTCAAGTCATATAGGTAAAGGGCAGGTAAAAAAGTCTAATGTCAGTATAGACAGGTAAGCAAGTAACCTAGAGCAGCAATAAGAGAAAGAGTGACCTCTCCACAGCATATTGAGTAAGTAATTTTAATTTCTGAATCGCTTTCAGAGTTCAGCAATGTCCATGCTTTAATTAGGTAGTACATAGTAAGTAACTACATTTTAAGCAAATATAGAAGATGAACACATAGCGGTCAACTTATACAACAGAAAAAAAATCCGGAGTCAATCAATTAAAAATAACAATTAATCTAAGTATATTTTGTTCGTTTATCATTTGAGTTCTCATTTGAGTATCAGGCAAAACGTCTATGTAACTGAGAATGTGTTTGAGTTGCAGCACAACTACAAGGGCCCAAGACAAAAGCTAGTTACTACTTTATCAGGGTACCAAGGGAATGCTGCAAAGACAATATTATGTATTTATCTTCAGTCATTTAAGAGCAGTATGACTAAAGACCTTCACGGCAATTTTTAGGGAAGTAATAAGAGTGATTTTCCAAGATCTGATGATCCAACAACTGAAATCCTACACCAAGGTATAAGAGGGTAAGAAACACTGCTCATATAGCTACATAAAATTTTCCTTAATAAACAGAGAGGATAATGAAAAAGATATCAATCCTTTTTTTTTTTTTTTAAAGAATTTACTTATTTATTTGACAGAGAGAAGCACAGTTGGAGAGGAACACAAGCAGGGGGAGTGAGAGAGGGAGAAGCGGGCTTCCTGCTCGGAAGCCCGATGCAGGGCTCGATCCCAGGATCATGACCTGAGCTGAAGGCAGTCGCTTAACCAACTGAGCCACCCAGGCGCCCAAGAAATCAATCCCTTTTTTTTTTTTTTTTTTAAAGGTGGTTTTTGTTTTTTTGTTTTTGTTTTTTTTTAAAGATTTTATTTATTTGACAGAGAGAAACACAGCCAGAGAGGGAACACAAGCAGGGGGAGCGAGAGAGGGAGAAGCAGGCTTCCCACCGAGCAGGGAGCCCCACGTGGGGCTCGATCCCGGGTCTCCGGGATCATGACCCGAGCCGAAGGCAGTCGCCCAACCAACTGAGCCACTCAGGCGCCCCGAAATCAATCCTTTTATCCAACTAATATTTATAAAGTCTACTTTAGTAATTATGCCAAGCCCTCAAGGAAAAAATGATGAATGAGGCAGACATGGTCTCTGCCCTCATGAAAGTTAAATACAATTCGAAGACATTTTCCAAGAATAAAGAAAAGAAAGCTGAAAGGAAGCAAACAAAAAATAAGGTGGAATCTGTCTGCTCTTTATTGCTGGCAAAGTACTTGTACGACTCCTATATCAGTTAACTGTGTTTCCCAGAATAATGTGACATTATAAAGCAAGGCAAAAGAAAAGATTTGCATAGCTTAGACAAGAAAAATTCAGTGAGCTTTCAAGTTCCACCACACTTTTGCAGTGGGTTTTTGCAGCTACTAGGGGGTGCCTATCTTCAAAGATAGCCCTTAATATCAAAGGTGTCAATATTTTATACTACTGGGGCACCTAGGTGGCTCAGTTGGTTAAGCGACTGCCTTGCCCGGGATCGAGTCCCACATCAGGCTCCCTGCTTGGCAGAAAGCCTGCTTCTCCCTCTCTCACTCCCCCTGCTTGTGTCCCCTCTCTAGCTGTTTTTCTCTGTCAAATAAATAAATAAATAAAATCTTAAAAAATATATTTTGCACTACTTATACTTCTATGTATAGGGATTCTGACTGATTCATCAAAAAATTGAAAAAATATTATTCAAGCCCATCCTAAAACACCAACTTGAAATAATCTATAAGGTGTCAAAAGAATTTCCGGTCATCTAAGCAAGCATCTCTAACTAACTATAAAAACAGTACTGAAAATCTTAGAAAAAGTCACTCAAGAATTGCCAACTAATTCCTTAAGTATACAGAAAATGCTGCTTGATCATAAGATTTACATAATAGAGCTAAAGAGAAACTTATCTACAGTAAAAAAATGATGCCCTCAATGGCTGCTAAAATTGTTAGGTGAAAATCTGATTAGGAACTTTATATAGTATAGACCATGCTAATATCACCTAAATCTACTGATAAGTCTTGAGGTCTCTAAAGCAGGACAACCAGATACTATATATTGCTGGTTAAGTACACAGTTCTACTTATAAAGATTTTATTTATTTGACAGAGAGAAACAGAGCCAGAGAGGGAACACAAGCAGGGGGAGTGAGAGAGGGAGAAGCAGGCATCCTGCCGAGCAGGGAGCCCGATGTGGGACTCGATCCCGGGTCTCCGGATCATGACCTGAGCCGAAGGCAGTCGCTTAACCAACTGAGCCACCCAGGCGCCCCCACAGTTCTACTTATAAAACATTCTTGCCACAAAAAAATTCATGGTAATTAATTTAAAAATTAATCAAGATTCTAAATCTAACAACCAGTTTACAGAAAACATAAGGGATAGAAATACATATTAAAAGATAACACAAAGAGGGGTGTCTGGATGGCTCAGTAGGTTAAATGTCTGCCTTTGGCTCAGGTCATGAACCTGGGGTCCTGGGATTGAACCCTGTCAGGGTCCCTGTCAGTGGGGAGCCTGCCCCTCCCTGCCGTGCTCTTTCTCTCTCACCCCGCCTTGCATATGCTCTAATAAATAAATTAAAAAAAAAAAGAAGAATAGTCACCTAAACCCAGAATGTGGGAAATTCTGTAGAACATATAACCCAGTTGTCTGAACAAATAAATGGCAAGGGGAGAGAGAGAGGGGGCTGTTATAAAAGAAACTTGAAATCCATGAATCAAATATAAGATGTATACTTTCTGGATTCTGATTCAAATAAACCAACTCAGAGAATTTAACTGAACAGAGGACAACTGAACATGGATTGGATATCACATGATATTAAGGAATTAATAATTAATTTTGTTGGATGAAATAATGATATTGTTAACATGCACAATTCTTATCTGCTAGAAAACATACTGAAGTATTTAAGGATGTAATGATAAAATTCCTAGAATTTGCTTTAAAAATGCTTTAGCCAAAAAAAAAAGTAAAAAAGGGATAAATAAAAATGGCAGTGTTGATAACTATTAAAGCTATGTGGAAGTTATGAGATTTTATTTTTATATTCTACTTTTATATGACTGAACACTTCCATAATACAAATTGAAAAGATTTTTAAAATTCACCACATGACTTTATGTTAATTAATACCTATGGACCTTAATTACAGAAAAGGGATCTCCCAATAAGCCAAATGGAGAATCTGAACTTCGGCAAGGATTTTTCTCACTAAAATGTTGACATTCTGACTTGGAATATAGTATTAAGTGAGTTTGGATATTTTAAGCCAGCCATCTAAGGGCCAGATTCTCTTGAGATAACCTGCCTATCCAGATTTTAGAAACAGAGATGATAGTCTCTGTGTGAGATGCAAAACTTTGGACATCCCACTAAAATTAGTATTCATTAGCACTCAGCCCAATGCCTGCCTATCATTTCTAAGACTTTACTATATACCAAATGGCAGTATCTACCAACTAAGTGACATATTAGATTCTAGTTCTAAAGAATACAAATAACCCAACAAAAGGGAGAAGAGGAAAGAAATTATGAAAAACACAAATATAAAGTGAAGAAACTTGGGAAATGTCAAAAAAAAAAAAAATCCAGAAAGAGGGAAAAGAACTCAAACTGAGAAACAAGTTCCTGAATGTAAGAAATGCTGACAAATAATTAAATTATCAAAAAATAAAAGTAAAAAAAGACTTAAATATTCCAAATAAAATAAAGGCATGCTATAGCATGTAACACATTTTTTTGAAAATGCCTGAGAGTAGGTATTCATTAAAAAGAAATAAAAAGGGTGTTTGAACCGAATCCCTTCATCCTAAACAATGTAAGGTAGAGAAACAGGATGAAAGACCTGAATTAGAGCCAAAAGCATAATTTAATAATAAATTATCAGTTATAGAAATACTTTGATTAATATTTTTCAATCAAAACTGTTTCAAATATTTTTCAACTTATTAGATTTTATAATAGTTCACAGCTAAAGAAGAGATCTTAGATATTAGTTGAATCTTAAAAATAAAGTAAGACTTTTAGATTTACATAAAATGTACCAGTTATCTTACCAGCATGGTGCTCTGACAATAGAAATGAGTGTAGATTTTTCTATGATTTGCAAGAGGAAATGTAAAATATATCTTATCAGATTCCTAAAAAAAAAAGAGGGAAAACATAATAAAACTATTAAGAGAGTAGATAATTTCATCATTTAAGTATACAGATAAAGCATTCTAATGTTATAATTCTTGGTGTTGTTCAGATATTCTCCAGTATTCTAGGAGTGCAAAGAAGATACAGACCGAAGTCACGGGTATCAGGTACCCTGCAGTCCTGAGTATGTCTTAGAAATAGCAGTATACATTCATGTTTTTCATTTGGTTTGAGTTTTGGCTTAATGATCAACATAAAAGCCATTTCTTAGCTCTGTCCGCTGAAAAAGGCCTAGAAACATGAACTCACTAGTCATAAACATCTCTAGTGCCCAAATTATGGTTATTAGACACCATTTCCCAAATAACAGGAAGAGCTCCTTACAGAAAAAGCCGACTGAAGGTCTGGGGCAGGAAATGTACAAAATGAGCTCAAACATCTTCTCACACTAGGTAGTGAAGAAACTATCAAAGAAAGATAACTAAAGAGTAGCTTTACTGAAAGGATTCAGAAGCCTAATTTGAAATGGCTTCCACTGGTCAAAGACAGAAGAATTTTAATATTTTAGATGGAAACATAAATATGTTTAAAAGATGAGTTCATAATAACACTAGAAGAAAAACCCCCCAAATCCATTTATGATCACTGATGGAGGAGGTTGTGAGCCAACTCGCTAATTCCGAAAACCAGTAAATAAAAGATCCAAAGATCCAAGAGATTTTAATTTTCTCCTTTTCTGCTATACTCCACTTTTGATAAATTCAGTCGATAAATTTCCCAATAATGTTCCAGGTAATAAAAAAATTGAATTAGAGTAATACCATTTTTGCATCCCCCCTAAAGGATAAATAAAAAAATTGAATTAGAGTAATACCATTTTTGCATCCCCCCTAAAGGATGCAAAAATGGTATTACTCTAATTCATTTTTTTATTACTCTAGGCATATTTCATCAACAGTGCTAACATCACAAAAAAAGAGACAGTCTAGTCAGAACAAAACTGAATCTGATCAAGCAAATGAGTCTGATCCAAGTAGTAAGTTACAGGAAAAGAGTAGACAAAGGAATATACTAAATGGTATTGAAGGAATGCAATCAGCAAAATCAGGACTGTAAGAGACTCTATAGGACAAATGACTTGTTTTTTCCAACAAATAAGCTACAAGAAAAGAAATGGGGTAGAGGAAGTACAAGAGATTAAAAGAGGAATAAGAGACATATCAACAAATGACAATACGTGGACACTATGTATATTCTCATTAAACTGAGAAAGAAACAAAAAATCTAACAGTTATGATAAAAATGGAAAACTGAACACTACTAGATATTAAGGAATTATCCTTAAATTGTTTTAATATGAGAAAATATATGTAGTTATCTTTTTAAAGGTCTTTACCTTTTATTTATTTATTTTAAATTATTATTATTATTCTTTATGAAGTAGGCGCCCTGCCCAGCATGGAGCCCAGTGCAGGTCTTGAACTCATGACGCGGAGATCAAGACCTGAGTTGAGATCAAAGATCAGACACTCAACCAACTGGCCACCCAGGTGCCCCAAGAGTCTTTAACTTTTAAAGATAAATATCAAAATGTTTTTGAAAAAAAATTTTTAAAAATCTGTTGATGATATACTTACATTGTAAGCCACATAGGTCCATTTGGACACTTTCACTGGAACCCACACAGATGTCCCTAAGGTAAAGGAAATGAATTTAGCTTGCCTTTTAAATATTAAACCATTCCTTTTATTGAATGCTCACAAAATGCTTCTCAATTACAACAGGATTTGAAAAAGATGTGATTTCCTGAACAATGGCTATTTTAAAATAAGAACTCTAGTAAGATGTTATCTGTGCTCATCTCCACTAGCATTCACATCAAGTAAAGCATTTTAAATTTATTTGGTGCCTTTCCTCTAAGGAAGTATCAATAAAAAGGAAATAAATTATTTTATTTTCCAAGCTGAATATAACAGCTATTACATTAACAGCAAATGATATGCTGTTAAACCAAAAGAAATTGAAAAATGACTGTACTGAAAACTTCAGTCAAGAATAATTATATTATTTCACATGACTACCAGGAAATAGCGACATTTAACTCTATCTTTAAAACTCTATATTTGTCATGTTATTTTCAGAACAAAATTTTTATCAGCAATATCTTATAAAATATTTTTTCCCTTCCTTAATTTAGAATCTAAGAAACCATCACAGAGAAATTAATAAAACAAAGTAAGATTATAGTAGCTAAGTATCACAGTTTCACAGACTTCGCTATTGAAAAATTTACCTAAAAATAAGAAACTCAACTTAAAATAAAAACATGTTATTACCACCAACCTGTTAAGTCAGAAATTATTGCTGGATTTTCCTCAAAGTGTTTTGATGGGTGTCTTATAAAGTGGTGATTCAAAACTGACAATTTCTTCTTGGGATTTTGAGTTATCTAGAAAGAGTAATGATCCATTTTGTATCTTTTAATATCCATTGTGATAGTTCAAAGAAACTTTGCATCAAGTAAT
Source organism: Spilogale gracilis (assembly GCA_004023965.1). NCBI lineage: Eukaryota > Metazoa > Chordata > Mammalia > Carnivora > Mephitidae > Spilogale > Spilogale gracilis. The sequence goes on along the minus strand of PITA01019180.1, from coordinate 14,533 downwards.
AATGATAAGAGCTAACAGTTATTCTGGCCCAGGCACTGTTCTAAGTACTGAATATGTTATTAACTCATTTAACCATCACAAGAGCTCTAAGAGATAATAACCCTTTTACTTTCATTTTTACTAAGAAACTAAAGCACAGAGAAACTAAGGAATTTGTCCAAGGTCATACTCTTATTAACAATTTGAACTAGGATTCAAACTCAGGCAGTCTGGCTCCAGAGCCCAGACTAGTGCCTCTCAAGTAACAGTTAAGAATAAAACATACAAAGGTGTATAGAGTCAGACGAGAATTTAAGAGATCCTCCAGTCTAGTGATTCCAAACACACCACCTTCCAAACTCAGACCAGGCCAATCCCATAAAAAAAGAATTCACTGGTCATAGAGAAAATACGAATTGCCAATTGCCCTTCCTTGGAAACTACTTTGCTTTACCCTGCTTTACTTAATTTCACTGTGTCTAAATACCCTTTCTTTCATGAAATGAAAATGAGAGCAGACAACAGGATTTTTGTTGACTATTTTAAAATATCTTAGCACAATAAATGTCTGCAACTTTATACCAGTTCCTCCTTTAAAGAAATAAAAAAGTACTTGGGTCTAAAACCCATTCAGAATCTACCACTATTCAATTCTCTAGTTTAAACACTGAGGAGGCCCTGACGGGTAAGTGATTTTCTCAACAACATAATGAGAGAATAATAAAAAAATGACAGTGATGACCCAGGTCTAGTAAATCTTTTCAATTCCTTAGAAAGTCACCCAGCATTTGCTTGAACATTTATTTCTAGCTTGCTACTGTGAAAGATAATACATTCCCATTTTAACAACTCTTATGAGGAGAATGCTTTGCCATATTTAGAGCAAATAATCTGACTCTCTGTTACTTTGATATATTAAGTTAGGGGCCAGTCCTTCAAGAAACTGAAGACTGTTACAACCCCATCCATTAAAACATTTCTTTACAGATTAAACAAACACAAACTAGTCTTACAATTTTAATTGACGCTACTATTATACCTAGTTGCACTCTCTCAAACTGACTTAAAAAACATTTGCCATAGTGAAGACTCACAATTAAAACAAGTTTGAAAAACTGAAAAATGTTTGCATTTAATGACCAATTCATTAGGGTTAACTATAAAGCTGATTTACTTTAATAAATACACTAAGTTAAATATGGCACCTTGTGGCTTAAAATGTGGTAAAACATAACGGTTTGGGTCCTTTTCTTTTTGGTGGTGGTGGGGGTCTCTCTTTTATTGTATTCTTTAGGAGAGAGGTAAGTATCTATGATTCTAATAGTACTTCTGCAGCCTTCTAAAGGGTTAAGGAAAAAAACACAAACATTATCCCACTTCCAAGAGTGAAAAGCCTTATAAGAGGCTTTTCTAAGACACAATAACGAAAGCAATATCTAGAGATCTATTGAGAAAGAGGCCACATATATACTAATCTCCCAAAAAATTGGACCCTTCACAGGGAAGAATCCAAAAATATCTAAGCTAAATACTTTGCCAAAATGAAGAAAATTACCTAATACACAGGAACTTTTTCTCCAAAAGGAGAAGCCATAGTCACAGTTCTCAAAACATGTTCTATGAAACACTGAAGGACTACAGGATGACCTGAGTTTAAAAAAAAAAAAAAAAAAAAAAAAAGGCTGCTTAAGATGAAAAATAGCAATCTGTTCCCAAATCACAGAAAAAATTTAAGTTCATGGATAAAATTCCCTGAATTTTGCTGAAATCATTGGTGCCCACTACTATACATCTGCAGGCAGACATAAAAGAGATGATGTTATATAAATGGCCCTAGGATTTCTGGGTGTCCTGCTAATTGAATTTGGAAAATCACTAGTTTATAAAGTTTATTAAGTTAAATCTCATTACAAAAAACATTCAACTACTGAAAGTACATAGTTTAAGTTCTGGTGAGTTTGGGTTAGTTAATTAATGAAGACAGTGCCTAAGACCTGGGTCCTACCAGAAAGATAAAGATGCTTCAAAAAAAATTTTTTAAGCAAAAATGTCTATTAAGATATATCACGAAGTTTATGATATATTACTAAAAAAAGGATAAAATAGCTTGTAGTAAGTATCTTCCTTAAGTTAAAAGGATATATATCAAATTTTAAACAAGTAAAGGGGAAGAATTGGGGGAAGATTTAAAGCCTCTTTTCAATTCCTCATCTTCATTGCATTCTATTAATTATTAATAGTGATCAAAGTATTATCAGATAAAAATATATTTCTATTTTAAAACTAATTACAGTTGATATAACATATAAGGCTTCTACTTTTATGAAAAAAAAAGTATTAAATCCATCCCTGCTCTAACAAAAACTTTTACTTCACTTAAGTAATTTTTAACTTAAAAATACATACTTGTTTAGTATCAGCATCAATAAGATCAAAGAATGCTCGAACTGTAGCCAATTGCAATTGTTTACACCTAAAGAATAAAATGTTATAATGTTGCAATGAAACTATTAAAAAATACATTTTTGATACAAACATGTACAATTCTATCACTTAATGGAATATTTGAGTCTTCTTCACTGATCCTAACTTTATAAGTATTTAGGGAATCATCAATTATTAGGCATATACCTTAAAGTTGAAACATATAAAAATAAAGCATTTTAAATCTTCCTGGACGTTTGACAACAGCACTAACATGGTCCTTCTGATCTCCCTCTTTGTCCACCCCACTTATAGACACCTGTCTGCTCCATCTTTATGCGCCTAAACTCGTGCTTCTTGCAGACACTGACTGCACAGCCAGAGGAAAGTGAAAAACAATCTTTTTTTAAGCCAAAACATATGGCGATAAGATAACTAGGGTCTATGTATTTCTTGACCCTTATTTAATCTATTTATATTATTTTTCACAGAGTCTCTCTTTGTGTTCTAGAAAGGGATGCTTACTATGAGCCTGGGTCCCTTAAAGGGACTCCTTCAAAAACCATCCACCAACTTAAATACACACCTAGGGCAGGTATAGGAGTAAAATGGTTAGGTGCCATTATCTATATAACTGTATATTACAGCAGTTCAGCCTACCTGGTTTTTTTCTAACTCCTACTTGGTTTTTCATGTGTGTTCCAGAATAGTTTATGCTATATTAATCAAGTCCCTGAGTTTGGTTGACTGGTCAAGAGCTCTGAAGATTCTATCACAAGTATCTTTCATTTTGACCAACTATGACAAACTCTAAAATTTTGACATTTGATTCTAGCTTTATTTGAGACTCATGCTAGTGGTTCCTCAAGAGATGATTTTGTAAGTTCTCAAGGGAACCTTGGTCAAACTGAGACAAAAACCAAGGTTAGAGTTCTAAGCCTTTAAGTCAATCTTTCTCAAATCTTTATTATTTATGGATAAAGTGCTAACAAAGCTAACAAACCAATCAACGCACTGGTAAGAAAAAAGGACACCATAAGCCACCAAAATAAGCCTATTATACATTAGCTTACCATACAATGGAAAGGTGGTCTGTTGAGACCCAGGTCTTAGGCACTGCTGAGCTCTAAAAGGACAAGAAAAAAAAGATCCAACTTAAGAAAAGCACATTTGTTATTCTCCCAAAGGTGTGAAATTCTTATAAACTATTACTTAGAAACCTGTAACATTAGTTTCACTATTTGATGATGCACAGACATATTTAAATGATACATTCTTAGAAAATGATCCAAAAATATTAAGGTAGTTCCTATATAAAATCAGTATTATTGCTTAGTTAAGCTTAAATTATCCTTTAAAAAGTATTAAAGCATCTACAGATTCCTTACTGAATTTAATCTAACTCTTTATTACTCTATTAAGAGACTGAGTTTATGATTCTTTAAGTTATAATTATTTTAGCAATTTTAGTTCTGACTAGACAACCCTTTGATAAATTCTAAAATGTTACTTCTTAATCAGATGTGCCTGAGAAATATCCAGCCTCGGGGAGCTTTTTCAAAATAAGTATGCCTACCACAATTCCAAAGCCATCAAATCAGATTTTTTTTTTAAAGAGAGGGAGAGAGAGCAAATCTTAAGCAGGCCCCAACCTCAGAGCAGAGCCCCATGCAAGGCTGAATCTCACAACCCTGAGATCATAACCTGAACCAAAATCAAAAGTCAAATGCTTAAAAGACTGAGTCACCCAGGTGCCCCCCAATCAGACTCTTACAAGTATGGTACAGGGTTACTTATTTTGAAAAAAAAATCCCTAGATTAGGATATATACTACTAGAGAGCAAAAGGCTCCAAAAAATACAACTATTTGAATAGGGCTTCCTAACCATGGCACAGCCCCCTGCAAGATATAGAGATGTCTTTTCATACCAGCTAATGACTTTCCTGTGATTGTATATTACATACAACAGGAAACATTAAGTAAATCTGATATTATTTTTCACAGAGTCTCTCTTTGTGTTCTAAAAAGGGTTGCTTACTATGAGCCTGGGTCCCTTAAAGGGACTCCTTCAAAAACCATCCACAACTTAAATACATACCTAGGGCAGGTATAGGAGCAAAATGTTTAGGTGCCATTATATATATGACTGTATATTACAGCAGTTCAGCCTACCTTACAAATACTAATACAACCAAGATCTCTAACTTAATTTTTCTAACCCCAATGGCTACTTAAATGTCAATTAACTATTCCTGAGATAATCGTCAAAAAATTGTGATTTCTTATTACTTTTCTAAAGTAAACATAAATGTAGATATATGAAAGGCTATATATCAAAGATATAGGAAAGGGGGCTAAAATACTAAATAAAATTGAGATGATAACCAGCTTTCAGAAAGTGCCATCAAGAGGTAAAATACTTATACAGGACAGTAGGAGAAGGAAAGGAAATGGGAAGTAGTGTTTCGGGGAGGGAAAGGAAACATAAGGGACTTTGGACTCAGAAACAAACTGAGGGTCTTGGAGGGGAGGGAATGGGGGGATGGGACAGCCTGGTGGTGGGTATTGAGAGCACATATTGCATGGAGCACTAGGTGTGGGGCATAAACAATGAATCTTGGAACACCGAAAAAATAAAATAATATATATAAAAAAAACTAGAAAAAAAAAGAGGTAAGATATTTTCATCAGAGATACAGAAACACAAGCTGCCCTAAAATCAACAAATTATCAAATGGATCAGAAAAGAGGGACACACCATGCACGTGTGCATACAAACACACACTCAAAAAAACCAAAGTTTTTTAAAAGATAAGCTGCAAAAGGGGCATCAGTATAGCAACATGTTCCAGGTCAAGTCTAGAAATAAATACATCCAATTTTCTGTGACCAAAATACTTGTGTTTACTAAAGAATTGATATTTTAGTGTTTTGAGGACTTCCAGCAAATATTTGCCCCAAATATTCAACATCAAATAGAATAATTCATACCAATAATGAGGTTTGAGAGATTTACCAATTTGGTTTCAAAGCTATTATGGTTATATCACAACTCCTCCAGTAATAAGAAAATGGTCAGTAATAGTAGAATAGCTTAATAATTTTTGTTCTGTGTGTGGCAACCATTCAATAATACTTGTTTAATAAATAAACAGTAATCTAAAGTGGGGCAATAAATGAACTGAGCAAGGGAGTATTTATGACAAAAACAACCATGAAACAAAGCACTAGCTCCTAAAAAAGCAAAAGGAACACTGGATTTTTTTTTTTTTTTTTTTTTTAGAAATTAAGTTATACTGGAGATGATGTGTATATATTATATACAATATCTGCATCCTGTGTATAGTTAAAAAGTTCAGATCTTAACTGAAGACTTCAAGGTTAAAAATATAAGAAATAATGTAAGTCCTAAAAAGGAAACTTAACTCACTCTGCAGAGGCTATGTATCCCAGTTATAGACCAAATACTTGCTGTTTTAGCAGGGAAGAATAATTAGCAAATTAATCAATCAGGGTTCTGTTATACTATCAAAGCTAATTTTTAAATCTTAAAATTGGTAAACCCTTATTCAAGTTTAGCTCTCAAGAGTTTGATATTCCATTTCTATCACATATAGCTCTCAGATATAACAAGGGGCCCCTGGACTTACCCATACTTTCTTATAGTTAAAACTCTCATCAGTGGGTAGATACTTATTTTAAACAAGGAACAACTATTCATAAGAGTCACTTTCATAAATAAATAATTTTCACAAACTTTCTAAGATCTTTTTCACTTTCTGGGGACCCATGCCTCTGCCTTCCCAACATATTCATTTCTTCATATTGTCTCTAACACACGTGCACATACATACACAGCAGCACTACACCAATTCAGCAGCCATTTTCAAACAACTACATATTTCTCCTTTCATATTCCACTGTATCCATTCTGTTTCTATTTCAGTAGAATCTTAAAAAGATTACCACAACGGATAAGGCACTGGTATGATGGCTTAATTTTGGTAGAAAAGTCAGTCCTGAACGAACTTGGTAATCCCGGAATCCTCCAGCTACAGAAAGCGTGGTTAAATTTATGTGTCTAGCATTCAGAATCCAATAGTTATTTACAGTCATATAAAAATCTGGTAGGAAATAAAGACACACATTAAAAATTAGTCATTCCCTGCAACACTAAGGTATCTATGATACTAATATTAAGTTGAATTTCTGTTTAAGCCATACTGATTGTTTATAAACAATATTATTCACACTTCTCTATTCTTAGTAAAATCAATATCTTTCGAGTATGTTTTCTCATTAAATAAGACTACAAATACTAAGAGTTACTGAAGTTATCAATAAAGAAAAAAGATACCCAAACTTTATTATTTTTGACAAGTCCATACACAAACGGGTCTGTCTCTATATCCCACAAGAATGCTGCTAGATCACCAGCTACACAGTACAGCCAGTAGAAACTCCTAAAATTCTTCAAACATACAAGTTCACTATGTTAAAGAATTGTACATCTTCCTAATTATGGCAGCCACCACCACACAAAGTACTATTTAAGTTCTTAAAATACAATCAGGAGAACAACAGTCACTTTAGTCTTGGGACTTAATGCAGCTGTGGAAAATCTAAGAGTTAAGAAGGTTCCACCAATTTAGAGTTAAGTAACAGGTAGCTCAATAGGAAGAATCTGCTATTTTTCTACTTTATCTATGGAAGATGAGAAAAATACAATATCAAAGATTTGAGACAAGGGCAAAGGAGTTCTCATTTCCTTTTCTGATTACCAAAACTTAATGTACTTTCATCGTGGCATTTGATCCCATTGAGGGCTTCAAACATTTTGGAACAGCAAACTCCTCCCACTGAACATCTCCGTAGTATTTACTTGGAATGTGATTAAGGATTCCTAATTTCTAACATTCCTACCATCTGCAGGTCCTAGGACAAGAATACTAATTGGGTACACATGGCCTTATGTCTAAATATTTAAAAGAATTCCAGCTAACACACTGTTAAATCAAATATAATTTCTCTGCCTACTTTGACAAATATATCATTGAAATAACCTGGAAGGCCAAGTTCAAATTACAAATTCCAGGACACCTCAGAGATGGATATAGATTATGGCAGCACAGGAGGGACAGGTCTCTGACCCATCACTGAACTATCATCTTTTTTTCCATCACAATTTCAGCCTGCAGTATAAGGATGCAGGATATCCAAGCTCTATCTGTACCTTACTTATATTCTTGCCCTCAGGTCAGATTCAGGTAAGAAGCCCACAAAGGCCATGGAAGAAGTGTGAAGGCCTGGTTACCTAGATCATCATCCAGAAGTAAAGGCACAGCCTGCAAGTGGGGAGGCTGCCTGGCCTATATAATTCTCACCTTGTGGAGAATGGCAATGCCACAGCAGAGCACTCTAAAGTGCAGAGCCCAGTACACAGGTTCCTTCCCCCTATTTAAGGGCAGTATTTCCATCAAGTATAAACAGGGAATGTACTTCTGAAGGTCATATAGGTCTCCTAAAAACCTAAGATCTGCCACCCTTTGAAGTTTTGTTTTTTCATTCTAATTCTGGCTTAATGAAATATGAAATATCGAATAAAGAGGCTTGCTGATTACTAGAAAGGCACCCCGACCCTAAAAATTACATTCGGCCTGAAAATTTTAGAGACAGACCATCGCTACCCTTCAAAAACAATAAAAGCAGACTCTCTTGAAAGCTCTTTTCTCAGTTTTTAAAGATATATTCTGAGTAATTCTGATTTAACATGCATGGCTCATCGACATAAAATGTAATAAAAAAGTTCTCAATTGTAGTGACTTTTTGACTTGTCATGCCTTTGATTTTTTTTCTAAATCTATAGGTTATTTGTAATTATTAGAATTAGTAAAGGAAATTTAAGAAACTTCACTAAAATTAAAAATTTTTACTGAAAGATTTCTACGGGCAAAGTTTTAAATGTAAAAAGAAAAAAAATTAAACCTCACTATAGGTATTGTTGCACTAGATATTACAGCAAATGAACTACACCTTGGCAATACTATGTTAAAATGGGTGCTCTGGTTCGGAGTCAATAAAGTACAGTTCTTATTTTTGTCAAAATTAAGATACTGCAAACTTTGACAGGGTAAGAAGTGGTGTAAATTTACTGATCAGGAAAAAATTCTTTGTTTTCCAAGACTTTCTTCTATCGTACAATATTTTAATAAACAGTGAAGATAATACTTGACTCTCTTTAAATATGCAAATAATGGAACCTACCTCAAAGGGCTGCTCTAAGCATCAAGTGAAATAATAATACATCATGTAAAGTTCTTAATACAACACCCAAATTACAGTAATAAATATTAGCAATTCTATCTCACTAATGCATTAACAGATCTATTTATTTAAAAACAAGGCATTTCTACTGTTTTACTTACATATAAGCTTATTTTGAATAGAGTACTGGAAGAGTTAACAAAACACAGGATGTTAAAACATATTTTAAGAGACAGAGAGTCATCCCCAAGAGTAATTAAACTGATTCCCAAGTGTCTAGGGATTATAAGACACAAACTCTCCATGGTGGGACACTATGGACACAGAAAACTAACAGCAGTTTCAATTATTAGCCTAAGTTGAAAGTCACAAAGAAAGATGCTCAGAAATGGAGGTGTTAATTTGAAACTGAGATGCTTCTCACATGGATAAATGTGCAGCACACTCTTAAAGGAAGTAGGTGCAAGGATCTGTTTAATCTTAAACAACAAAGGGGAGGTCAGTTAGTGTTTATGTAATGGTACTTACCTGTTATGAAACGATCTAATGGCATCACAGGAGCAACATGAGGGGTGGCTTGTGTGATAAGAAGATTTATCAGATCTTGTTTAAAATTTTTCAGTGTAAGCAATGCTCTTGCAACAAGGCCACCCATAGAATGACCAATTATTGCCACACTCTTTGGAGCAAATTCTTGACCCTATTAAAAAAAAAATCACCAAGGCATAATGAAGTCTTAGTGTCATAACAAAAATATTAAACACTTCCCTCCACATATAAGCAATTTTATAGGAAAAAGAAAATTAAGCTTTAGATAACTTTGCACAAGATACAGAAATGCATTTTCACTTACTTGTAATTAGTATATACATACTATTTTGTATTCTGCTAAATATTTTTAATAGCTATGCTTTGGTTTCCCGAACCCAAATCAGAATACCTGGTCTAGTAATATCATGTCTTACCATTTGCTATATTGGATAGAAGAGGTGTAATTATATTTGGTGTATACCAGAATATTAGATTCTATAGGATATAAGAAGTAATATTTAACATTGAAATCATCATAAAAATTCAGAATTATGGTTACCATAGCAATATAGTATCTCATCATATTGATATATCTTACCAAGTTACTTCTCTATTGTGCACCTTGGTTTAAAAAGAAACTAGCATTCCATAACATTTATTCACTGACAGTTACAAGTTTTTAAAATAAGCACTGCTTTTTAAAAAACCTTTGTCTCCATACAGCATCCTCAGCTCCACTACCAAACTTTTGCTTATCGCCCTCCACACTGATCCTTCATCTATGACTTCTCTCCTGTTACTATGAGTAAATTGGACCCTATGCAGAAAAGACATAACATAGTAAACCTGGGATTGCTATCCTTATAGTAGACTGAATGTAAGTTAGTTCTCGGCTGTAGTCTGGGACCTTAGATTCTGGGATATTCCCATCATGTCCTAAATGGTAAAATTAAAGTTCACTATGCTGAATCTATTTTTGCAAAAAATACGGTTTATGCTGAACACATGCTGTCCTTCTGGTTGGGGCACAGGGTGTCTATGTGACCAGCCCCCAATAAAAAATTTGGGCACTAAATTTCTCATTAGCTTCTCTTATAGACAACACTTCACACATCACAATTCACTGCTATCAGAATTAAATGCATCTGATGTGACTTCTCTGCAAGGACATTTAGAAGCTTACATCTGGTTTCCTCTGGACTTTACCATCTACCTTTTCTTTCTTTTTTTCAAGATTTTATTTTTGAGTAATCTCTACACACAATGTGGGTCTCGAACTCACAACCTGAAGTCAAAAGTCCCATCCTCTATGAACTGAGTCAGTCAGGCACCCCACCCCAAGCACCTTTCTTTGTTGATTTTGCTTTATATCTTTTCACTGAAATAAATCATAACCATGAGTACAATTATATGCTGAGTCCTATGAGTTTTTCTGGACAGTCATTAAGCCTGGGAATGGTCTTGGTGATCCTCAACACAGACCTGATTTTAGAAAAAGCCAAACTCTCCATATGTACTCTGAAACCTATCCCCCTTGGCCTTCTTAAATACATCACTCCAGCAATTCTTATCACTTTTTTCTTGCATTATTTCTCCCTCGCTACTAGACCATTCTTGCTAGTACATAAATACTATTTTCCCTTAAAAAAGAAACTCTTGCTCTTAATGACTACATCTTTCTCTACATATCTACAGAATAACTCATCAAAAAAGCTGCTTATACAGTACTTGCTGTCTCCAATTTCTCAACCTCCATACTCTTAAACTCATCCCAATCAGGCTTTCACCTCAACACTCTTCCAAAACTGTTATCAAGTCACCAAGGAATCTAACTGCCAATTCTCAATCCTCATCTTGCTTGCACTATCAGCAGGATTTGACAAAGATTACTTCTGCCTCTCTGAAATGATTTATTTGGTTTCCTTGACAACATAATTCTCCTGGTTCTCCTTTTACCTCACTGGATGCTCCTTTTTAGTTTCTTGCTGTTTCCTTCTCATCTCTCCTCATCTCTCAATATGGGAGTGACTCAGGCCTCAGTCCTTCAGTCTCTTCTTGACTCCATTATTATCACATCCAATCTCAAGGCTTTAAATATATCCATATCCAGTCAACCCTCAAGTTATCATCCCCAGACTGGACTTCTTCTCCTAAGCTCTTATCTTAAATTCCAATTGCATACCAACTATGCAAATCTGTCTAAAACAAACAAAAAATACATATATTTTTTTAAGTAGGCTCCACGCCCAGTGTGGGGCTTGAATTCCTAACCCTGAGATCAAGAATGGTATGCTCTACCTACTGAGCCAGCCAGGCACCCCTAAAACAAAACTCTTAATCTCCTACAAACCTGTTTCTCTTACATTTCCCCTCAACGAGTTAATGGCATTTCAATCCTTCTAGTTGTTCAGCCAAAAACTCTGGGTCATCCTCTACATCTGATCTGCCAGCAAATCTTGTTACCTTTAAGATTTATACCAATCTTACCATTTCTTAACACCTCCAATGTTACTAATTTGACATAAACCACCATTATTTCTTGCCTGGATTACTGCAATAGCTTAACTGGTCTTTTTAATTCCACTTTCATGTCCCTTCAGTTTACTCTCAAAACCATCCAAAGAATAATATCCTTAAAACCTAAATCAGGGCATGTCACTCATTTGCTCAAAAATATCAGCAGTGGCTTTCCATATCATTTCAAATAAAAGAAAAAATTCTTAGAATTGCCTACAAGGTTCTATAATTGGCCCCCAACCCAACTTTTCCTTTACTAACTTATTGTATCTGCTTCAGCCATATTAGTCTTGTTTTTTTTCCAATACTGCACATGTGTGCTTGCTTCAAATATTTGTTTCCTCTTTTTGGAGTACTCTTTTCCTAGATACCCTCATGTCCTTTAATTTATATTGAATTGTCTGCTTCTCAACAGTCTTTGCTGGATATCCTTACTTATAATTGTAGTCCTCTACCCTTGCTCCTCTGTCCCTTTCCTGTTTTTTCTTCCTACTATTTATCAATATATAAGATAGTATATATTTTTCTTATTTATGCTGTTTACTCTCTACCTCTCCCCACTAGAACATGAGGTCTATGAGGGCTTGGATATCTGTTTTATTCACTGCTATAACTGTATGCAGATTCATATGATGAATAAATGAGGTTTTCCTCATCCAGGTCCTCTCCTCTCACTTTCCCACATTCAAACCCTATCCATTCAACAAGATTCAGTTGTCTTGAACTCCTATTGTACCTGTTTGTAACAGAACTCTTACTTCCTTTTGTTTTTTTAAAGATTTTATTTATTTATTTGACAGAGAAAAACACAGCTAGGGAAGGAACACAAGCAGGGGGAGTGAGAGAGGGAAAAGCAGGCTTCCTGCCAAGCAGGGAGCCCAATGTGGGGCTCAATGCTAGGACTCTGGGATCATAACCTCAGCCGAAGGCAGTTGCTTAACCAATTGAGCCACCCAGGTACCCTGGAATCTCACTTTTGAAAAGCCTCAATTTAAAAGAAAGTTTACTAGTTTTATTATAAATTGAATATGCAGTTACTAGGGGAAACAAAAAGTACAGAAGGGGGGAAAAACTACCTAGCATAACATATTAAAGACATGATTATTTACTGTGAATGGCATTTATGGAGATAAATCTCACTTTGTAACCACATATTTATCTTATCCAATAAAGATCAGATACATAAAAGGTCCTATACCTAATTTGGCTTGTCTCCGCCTATAATATTTAGTACAGACTTAAGCTCTAATAGTACTTGCTATTGAAATAACTTAAATGCTAGCTAATGCAAAAAATCACATCTAAATTTCACTTTCAAGATGCATAGGATTATCACACTGCCTGGATTACTATAGCTACACTTATGTCTTCAAATCAGGCAGTGCAGGTCCTCCAGTGTTGTTCTTCTTTTTAAAGACAGTTTGGCTTTTTTACGTACTTTGCATTTCCATATAAGATTGTCTACTTTTACAAAAACACCTGCTGATATTCTGATTTGTAGTACATTAAATCAGTCAATTTGGTGAGAATTTAATCTTAATTTTAAGTTTTCTAATCCATAAAGTTGGTTCATTTATTTGGATTCCTTTCTCACAGCAAGTTTTACAGTTTTCAGTATACAGGTCTCCCACATCTTCCATTAAATTTATCCATAAGAACTGCATTTTTTATACTACTGTAAACATATTTAAAATTTCACTTTCCAGGGGAGACCAGGTAGCTCAGTCATTACGCTTCTGCCTTCGGCTCTGGATCATGATCCTGGGGTCCTGGGATCAAGCCCCACATCGGGCTCCCCGCTCAGCAGAAAGCCTGCTTCTCCCTCTCCCACTGCCCCTGCTTGTGTTCCCTCTCTCTCTGTTTCTGTCAAATAAATAAATAAAATAGTTTATTTATTTATTTATTATTTATTTTTTTATTGTTACTTAAATTTTTTTCCAGGGTTCCAAGATTCATTCCCCATTCCCCACACCCAGTGCTCCACGCAATAGGTGCCCCCAGTACCCACCACCAGGCTCTCCCATCCCTCCACCCCCCTCCCTCCAAGTCCCTCAGTTTGTTTCTGTGTCCAAAGTCTCTGTTGTTTCATTTTTCTCCCTGGATTACCCTACTTTCCATTTACTTTCCTTCTCCCACTGTCCTCCAGGTTACCCCTCATGCACCACAAGTAAGTGAAACCATGTGATACTTGACTTTCTCTTCTTGGCTTATTTCACTCAGCATAATCTCTTCCAGTCCAGTCCATGTTGCTACAAAACTTGGATATTCATCCTTTCTGACGGAGGCATACATAGTATTCCATTGTATATGTGTACCACACCTTCTTTACCCATTCATCTATTGAAGGGCACCTTAGCTCTTTCCACAGTTTGGCGATTGTGGCCATTGCTGCAATGAACATTGGTGTACATATGGCCCTTCTTTTCACTACATCCGTATCTTTGGGGTAAATGCCCAGTAGTGCAATTGCAGGGTCATAGGGTAGTTCTATTTTTAATTTTTTAAGGAATCTCCACACTGTTTTCCAAAGCGGCTGCACCAGTTTACATTCCCACCAACAGAGGCTTTCTCCGCAGCCTCTCCAACACTTGTTGTTTGCTAACTTATTAATTTTGGCTATTCTGACTGGTGTAAGGTGGTATCTCAGTGTGGTTTTGATTTGAATTTCCCTGATAGCTAGTGACGCTGAACATTTTTTCATGTGTCTGTTAGCCATTTGTATATCTTCTATGGAGAAGTGCCTCTTCATGTCTCTTGCCCATTTTTTGATGTGTTCATCTTCTTTTTGGGTGTTGAGTTTGAGTAGTTCTTTATAGA
>PITA01019179.1:22727-38407 GCA_004023965.1 Spilogale gracilis | reverse complement strand
TCCCCCACTCCCCTGTCTCTGGGGGCAAGCCTCCAGACCCTCCAATTTGTTTCTACCTTTTTGCCGATGTTCTTTGTCTCTCGTGGCGGTCCAGAAGTGGGAAATATCACATTTCAGGCTGGTTTCATGGGTGTTCACAGTGGTCTTGTAGTGGTTTTTTTGCTGGAATTCAGCTCTCTTCAGGGAACTCCCCGAAATGTGGTCACCTGGCCTTCCGCCATCTTGACCCCCTCCTAGGGATTTATTCTTTAAATAAGACACAAAAAGCACTGATTCTAATTAAAGATTGATAAACAAGACTTTATTAAAATTGATAACTTGTTCTTTAAAACATTAGAGCAAGTAAAAGTTATAAAGATATTCAAAGTACGCACAATATCAAGAACATATAAAGAACTTCTACAAATCAATAAGACTAATGCAAACAAACTAATAGATAAATGGGCAAGAGGAAACACATGAGACTTGTAAACAGAACAGATGTTCAGCATCATTGTTCATCAGGGAAATGCAAATTAAGACCATTACTTTACACCCATTGGGCAAAATTTTTAAAATCTGGTGCTATCAAGTGTTGGAAAAAATATGGACTCACAGAAACACAGATCTTGCTGATGGTTACAAATTGTTGCAAATGCTTTGGAAAATAGGTTGGCAAAACAGAAAAATAAAAGATAAAAGAAGAAGGTAATTTCAGACAGTGACAAATGTTAAAAGAAAATAAAATGTGCTAATGAAAGGAAGAGTAACAGGCAAGCCAGCATATGGGAAGGAGCTGCCTTTACAAGGCGTTGTTGGTAATAAAGACAAGAATCTGAATATCAATGAGCAAGACACACATTTTAGGTATAGTTTTATTTTGTTCTTGGTTTCCTAACCTCTGGTTAACAGTTTCTTAACTTTCTCTTTTCAGGATTTTTCAATATGTCTTTTTCATCACCCTATTTTTCATCAGACTGCTGGGCTACTTGTTTTTCCATATAAGTTTTATAAATCCAGATCTCCTTATCAACATACTGCCCAAGATACTGAGCAGGGGAATCCTGTGGAAGCTAAGATGCTTCCTCTTTCCATCTCTCACACTTGAGACAGATGACATGTTACCCCACTGATCCCCAAGAAATATTCTTGAGCAAAAAAAAAGGCAAGTGGTGTCTGACTCTGTAGACTAAGAGACGGCAGAATTTGTGGAGGGAAAAGGTTTTCTTCAGTTTTTCCCTTGAGGTGTACTTGATTACCTTCTCTTTCCATTTTGTCTTTCCAAGACTGACCTTGCCCAGGGAAAAGCTGTCACTAGATTTCTAGAACTATAGGATAAGCTAAATGTCCCAGATAGTAAACAAACTAGACCATTTTTAGAATAATGTCATAGATGCTAAGCAAATTTAGAGTTGACCAATTCTTCTAGAAAAATCTTTAAAATCTGAAAGACTGGATCCCTGCCTGCAATGCAGAAGATTGCTCACTACTTATATTAGAATTCTTTGGTTATAAATGGCCTTAACTTAAACTAATTTATAAATTCATAGCAAAAAAAAAAAAAAAAGGTGGGGGCAGGGGAATTGAATACTGCCTCATACACCTAAAAAACTGGGGTTCCCAGCATGGCTGGATCCAGAAGTCTCAAAACAAGATTAACAGGGTTTCACCACTCTTTCTTTGAATTGGCATTCTCCTTTTAGCGGCAAGATACTGCCAAAAGCCTAAGTCCCATAGTACAAAATTAGCAGCCTTGGCAAAATGAAATAGTCTTTTCAACAGTTTCAGCAGAAAACTTCAGAGAAACTGCCTTAGCTAAGGCCAAGTGCCTACCCCTGCCCAATATTCAGTGCAGCCAAAGCAATGGGAGTACTCTGATTGGTCAAGCATGAATCCATGAATCATATTTCCAATCTCCTGGGGAGGTTGATAAGAAGAAAATAGTAAGGGAGTTAACGGCACCTAAACTACATGGAATGAGTTTCCCTAAGAAGAAGGGCTTCAGTTCACAAAGGAGAAGAGATACTGGGCAGGCAAAAGCAGATGTCCACTTAATCACCAGTTTTAGTCTTACACATAAACATCCAATCGTCTTTCCTTCGTTCTTTCTTTCAAGATTTACATATCTATTTGAGAAAGACAGAGCATGTGCACACACACAAGCAGGGGAGGGGCAAAGAGGAGAAAGAAAATCTGGAGGAGACTCCACAGTGAGTATGGAGTCAGACACAGGGTCTGTGATCTCATCTGTGATCTCAATCCCATGACCCTGAGATCATTACTTGAGCCAAAACCAAGACTTCGACTCCTAACTGACTTCCCAAGTAGCCCAACATTCAACTTTTTCAATTAAATAAACTCTTCAAGCTATACTTCACTTCATAGGTCTCCCTGCCAGTAAAAATTTTAACTTCTCAAGATCATAGATTGAGATACCGAAACACTACTGCAAAAAACTCAATAAAAGAACCATGTAAAGAAACAGATTTGTAGGGCTAAAGCATGGATTCTACATTACAAAGCATATGATTAAACTGTTTTATTACAAACTTGGGGTAACATACATATGTCAAACTTCTCACTTTTCCAATGAGCATCCACACGACTTATTAACAAGATGTACTCAAACTCCCTCTTGAAGCTTCCTGACCCTCCTAAACTATCCTTATCCTTGACGGCTCTGAAATCCAAGAGCATGGAGGGCTCATTCCAACTTTCACACCAGCAGGGAACAAACATAAAGACCAATCTGATCACCTCTTGCGGCCACACAATGGCACAACTGAAAACTAGTCCTGCATAAGTTGATCAAATAATTTATCATCTAAACTGAGACACATGTGATAACAGAAAAGGGAACTATTAACAATTATGCCAGAACAAGAGAAATCAAACATGACTGTCTCAACAGACAAGGACATCTGATTGCCTTATGTGCAATCTAAGGCCCGGCACAGTATATTTTGCTGAAGGAGGTAGGTCCCATTCTTCAGTGTTAAGTCAATCAAGGGTCCTCTATTCTTAAGGTCCCAGTGCCAGAGTTCAAGGTGTACCTCTCCTTCCATTCCTATACTGAGCCCTCTGCCCCAAAGTCAGTTTCTAAAGGACCATGATTGAGTATAGTTTTTACCAGCCTCACCCTTGTCTCCCCAGGAAACCCTTTGGTCTGGCAAGTCTGCCTAACTCTCAAGACACCCACACTCTGGAGGTCAGGGGGCTATACTGAAGACTCAACTCTCAAAATAAAAGGGCCCAATGAACCCCTCTAAGGGAGGCTCCAAGGAGCACACCTTCCCTTCCAGGCACTTTTCAGGCTTTTCTGTAACTTCTGCCCCTAGAGAAAAGAAGCATTCATTTAGTCAATGTTCAACCTGTCATTCTTTTCAATGGTCAAACCTGCGTTTTCTTTTTGGTTTTTTGGGGTTTTTTTTGTTTTGTTTTAAGATTTGATTTATTTACTTGGCAGAGAGAAACAGTAAAAGAAGGAACATAAGTAGGAGGAGTGGGAGAGGGAGAAGCAGGCTCCCCACTGAGTAGGGAGCCCGATACGGGGCTCAATCCCAATCATGACATGAGCTGAAGGCAGACGCTTAATGACTGAGGCACCCAGGCACCCAAACCTGTGTTTTCTAACTTGTTGATAAACTGGTCTATTTGAGTAACATCTCTATACATCTACATTCCAAAATAATTGTTCCTCAAAATGATGAGTTCATATTGCTCAAGATTTGAGAGCAGAGGGGAAAGTAAGAGAAAAGAGAAAAGAAAAAGAAGTTAAATCCCTACTACTGTGTAGTGTTGGGGATATAAAGACAAAGAAGACACAGCATTTGTCTTTGGGAAGGTAAAAAGAAAAAATAGATAGATCATGTGCATATATGATGAGTCCCACAACAGGGGAAAAAAAAAAAAAAGGAGGAATTAATTCCCCATGCCTATGTCCAAGAGGAAGAATGATGGGCCAAGCACTAAATAAGCCAACCATGTGTCAGCAAAGCCATTCTCTACTGAGAGACTAAAAGCATCTTCTACCCTAGATGGATGTTTTAAAAAGAAGTAACCAAATAGAAATACCATAAAACTGAGCAACTCTCTTTCTTGACAAGTTACCAGGAATGGGTAAATTAGTTCTTAATCCCAGGTTTCAGAGAAAAAACAAACCCCTTTCTCCTGGCCATTGTTAGAGTAAAATACAAAATACTGTAATCTGATAGTACAAACAACTCTGAATTATTTACCCACCACCATAAATGAAATTACCTCCACCATGTCAATAAAGATCTACACTGCATGCACCACTTATTCTTACACTGAATAGCACTGGAATTTTGGGATCCAGTGGAATCTAGCAGTTTCTTCCCGCTGGACAGCCTATACCACAGTAACCTGGATTTCATTCTTGGCAGAGAGAAAGATAAAGTCAGGCCAGTTCCCATTTACCAGTGTCCTACCACATGATAAAGAAATCCATACCTTCTAAACTCATGAATTTGAAACTCAGAATCATGAAAAAGCAGTACTCCCCCACATTGTAGTTTCAGAGTCATTGATCTTAAGAAAAATTTTTTAAACCTTTTCTTCACGTATATTTCATTGTTCACTGAATTTTCTTTGCTGTAGCCAAGTGGAATAATGCTGAAAAAAACATCTCAAAAGTTACTGCAGAGGACATAAATCCCTAATGCCAGACTGAAGTCCACAAAATTTCCCTGTCTGTTGTTAAATAAGGTAAATGTTGACTGTTGTTTGGGGTTATATCCAGAGGATGGTAGCTGAGAGGATTCACAGCTCAGAGTCTGCTCAGAGGTCCACCCCCCCCCCAAAAAAAAAATCTCAGGGTGGCACCTGGGTGCCTCAGTTGGTTAAGCAACTGCCTTCGGCTCAGGTCATGATCCCGGAGACCCGGGATCAAGCCCCACATCAGGCTCCCTGCTCAGTAGGAAGCCTGCTTCTCCCTCTCTCACTCCCCCACTTGTGTTCCCTCTCTCGCTGTGTTTCTGTCAAATAAATAAAATCTTAGGAAAAAAAAAATCTCAGAAGGAAGAGAAATTTAGCAAAACAGTTTCATCATGTAATATCATTACCGTAGGAGACTCCGTGGTATTTTTGATGACTTTATTGGAAAGAAGGAGGTGTAGGGAGGGGGAGAAAAGGGAAAGAGGAAGAAAAAAGGAAGAAAGAAAAATATGCTGATCCCCTACTGGTATAAACTTTTGACCATGAACAGCTGGTTTATATGGTATATGCCTTTCTTTCATCACAGCTATCAACTATGCTTTCTTAAAGTGGTATCAACTTCTTTATTTTATAATACTGAGAAAGTAGAGTTCTTTCAAAGGCAAGGTTCAATGGTTAAAATCACTGCTTTAAAAGTTCTTTCTATTAAAGAGCAAAATTTAAAAAAACCTTTCTGTGTTTACAGTGAAAATGGGAAGGGGGCATTCATATGTAATGTGGGGTCGGAGCCTGCCTAGAAACAATTACAGAGGAGGAAAACTGCTCCTGCTTCTCTAGCTAAGTATTTACAATGGAGACTGGCTGTAGGTGCAGCACCTGTCAGTGTCCTAATCCTTCCAGAAAACGGAGCAGCTTGCTTTGGCTCTGCAACAGTGCTCTTCCCTCATTTCACTGCGGCATGGTTCCCTCAGGAACAGCAGAGGGCACTGTTCCATGGTATGCAGGAACTCAGAAGTCATCTTAAAGCAAAGGAAAAGTATTCCCCTAATGGCTGAGCCCAGACAGAGGAAGGTCCACAATAAATGGCAAATCTGCCCCATGGTTCACAGGTTCATAGGCCATAGCCAGACATGTTTCAACATCAAGAGAACAGACGATATAGTAACCTATCCCAAGAGCTGAAGCACGGCCTACAATTGTAATCTTCAGAATGTTTGCCTTGAGTGAAAGGATTTTCTTACAAGTCTCTGCCTACCATTAAGCAGGATTCCACACTTTGATAAATCCCCAAAATAGATCTCACTCCACGATGCTACTTCTAGGAGTGTTGCAAAATATATAAAATTTAGGATTCATGGATGGATGAAATACATAAAGGGCATTAAGAGCACATTTGTGATAAGCACCGAGTAACATATAGAAATGCTGAATCGGTATATCGTACACCTGAAACAATTATAACATTGTATGTTAATCATACTTCAATTTAAAAAAAAAAGATTCATGGAAACAGGGGTAAAGGAGGCGTGTTACTCATCACTCTTCAGAAACTGAATCAAATTCCCCTTTGGTCATGCTTATTTTCCCTTTTCAAAATCTTCCCCCTTCCCACCACCTCTTCAATCAATCTGCCTTCCTCTTCCTTCATACAACCTAAAAAAAAAAAAGACAAAAAAAAAAAAAAAACCTGCTGCTGAGAGCCATTCAGCTCTTCCTCTCAGTCTATATATACCACTCCGCAAAACCAAAGTTTGGGAGTCAGTCTGTACAGTAACCAGAGTACATTCTACCACACACATTAAGATGTATCAGTAAATCCAGAAAGTGTCTATCAAGACACTTGCCCAACCCCTTTGTAACAGATAAGATATTAATGATAATAAATTCCATTTACTGGGACACTTGGGTGGCTCAATTAAGCATCTGACTCTTGATTTTGGTTTAGATCATAACCTCAGGGTCGTGAGATTGAGCCGCGAGTTGGGCTCTACACTCAGTGTGGAGTCTGCTTGAGATTCTCTCTCTCTCCCTCTGCCCCCCAACCCCCTTGTGCACTCTCTCTCTCTAAATAAGTAAATGAAATCTTTATAAATTAATTAATTAAATTCCTTTTACTGAGGGCATATTCTATGTCCGGCACTTTACTACATGTTTCACTTGCATTATTCTATCAAACACGATTTTCCAAGGTAGATATTATGCCAGATATACATACAAATAAGGAAGCCAGTTTTGAGAGCAAATACAACAACAGAAATTCTGAGTTGAAAAAATCATAATCTGTACCTGTGTCTGGCTCCAAGCTTAATCTATAAAACTTGTTTCTGACACCAGACATTGACCCAGACAACTAGCTAAGGGTGGGGCAGGGTCCAGATTGGTGGGATGTGAACCCACCTGTCAAGGGGGAAATCCCAATCATGGTTGCAATTACAGAAGAATTAGACACCAGGGAGACTCTCAGACAACTCAGAGATTCATAGAATTGGTAGGGAATTTAGAGACTGCCTTTCAGACCCAGTGGGGTACTTTCCTCCAAATCACACATCTAGTTAATGACAGAACTAGGATAAGAACGTAGTCTCTTGAGTCTTCCTTCAGAGGCCCTTGTAGTAAACCAGCATTTCCCAGCTCTTTAGAGTGGGGCACTGACATAATAGAGATTCTGTTGCAATTGTTATTCAAAAACAAAATCAACTGTACCCTCCTGTCTTCTAAGGTAAAGTTGTAATTCTTTACTCTGGAGAAATAAGCCTCCATATTTCTCTCCCTGCTCCTATAAAAATTAATAGAGAAGTGGAGAAAAGAAAGGGTAACATTTGAAATACATGAATCTTTTTTAAACAGAGCACCTTAATAAATCTTGAGTTATGCAAAGTGTGAATTGTGGGGGCGTGATAAGTGCTGGAGCTGAAATGCTCTTTATAATAAATTACAAGGAATCTTTGTTACATCTGGAAGAAGGAGAGAAAGCTGATTAACATGAAGATACCCTGAACTCCAAGTTCTTAGAAATGGATATGAAACCTTCAGAAGACCAGAAAAACTAATATTCAACTAAGTGGTGCTGCAATGTATGCTCCCACATGCTTACTTCAGTCACCATTAAAATCTACCACACATATTATAGATATTTGCCTCCACAAGTTGCCTTTTGCTGACTCTTACAAGTGATTCTGAGAGAAAAGCAATTATGTTTGACTCAAGTTTGAGTCAATGCTGGATCAGAGCTATAGAAACAGCCATAAAGGGGCACCTGAGTGGCTCAGCTGGTTAAGCATCTGCCTTCGGGTCGAGTCATGTTCTCCATAAGTCCCACATCAAACTCTCTGCTCAGTAGGGAGTCTGCTTCTCCCTCTCCCTCTGCATGCTCTCTCTCTCTATCATAAATAAATAAAATCTTTATTAAAAAAAGAAAGAAACAGCTGTAAGTTACAGAATGGAAAAGTAAGTAGCAGAAAAGATTTGCAAAAATCCTCAGGAAAAGGACAAAAACCAGTACAACATGAAGTATGGAAGATGGCAGGAAAGGCAATCTTAGCTAGAGTGGATGGTTCCTGATGGCACCTAGATTATAAAAGAAACTTCTACATCTATTCTTTCCTCTTAGTTCTCTAAAGAGGCCAACATCAAAGAGTATTTCCCTATGTTTTATTCTGGAAGTTTTATAGTTTCAGGCCTTAGAGTTGGGTCTTTTCAGTTTATTCATTTTAAGTTGGGGGGGGGGCGTTGTATATAGTATAAAATAGGGATCAAACTTCATTCCAGTTTTCCAACACCATGTTTTAAAGAAACTATCCTTTCTCCATTGTGCAGTCTTGGAATCTTTGTTGAAAACATATATGTGCCAGATCAATTCTGCATTCTCTATTCTGCTCCACTGATCTATACATCTGCTTTTATGTCAATACCATGCTGCTTTGATTATTGTAGCTTCATAACATAGCTTGAAATCAGGAAGTGTGATGCCTTCAGCTTTGTTGTTCTTGATCAAGTCTGCTTGACCCATTTGGTATCCTATGTGGTTCCAAACAAATTTTAGGATTGCTTTTTCTATTTCTATGAAAATTGCCACTGGAATTTTGATAGCAAATGCATTGAATCTGTAGATTTCTTTGAATATTATTCCAATCCATAAACATAGGAAATATTTTCATTTATTTGTGATTTCTTCAGTTTCTTTCATTGGTGTTTTATAATTATCAGTATATAGATCTTTCACCTCCTTGGTTAAATTTATTCCAAAGTATTTTATTTTTTGATGCTATTGTAAATTGAATTACTTTCTTAATTTCTTTATTCGATAATTCATCGTTACTACATAGAAACACTGCATAGATTTTTGTACGTTAATTTTGTATGCTGCTATTTTACTGAATTTGATAGTTTTGACATGTTTTTCATGGAGTCTTCAGCGTTTCCTATATTTAAGACCATACCCTCTGCAAACAGAGACAATGTTACTTAAACCTTTCTGATTTAGAGTCCTTTATTTCTTTTTCCTGCCTAATTGTTCTGGCAAAGACTTTCAGTACTATGGTGAATAAAAGTAGTAAGAGTGAGCATGTTTGTCTTGTTCCTAATCTTAAAATCTTTTTTAAAAAAAGAAAAAGAATATGTGTTGGTTGGAGCCTTTTCTTTTTTTTTTTTATTTTTTTTAAGATTTTATTTATTTGACAGCAAGAAACACAGCTAGAGAGGGAACACAAGCAGGGGGAGTGAGAAAGAGAGAAGCAAGTTTCCCGCCGAGCAGGGAGCCCAATGTGGGGCTCAATCCCGGGTCTCCGGGATCATGACCTGAGCCGAAGGCAGTCGCCCAACCAACTGAGCCACCCAGGCGCCCCAGGTTGGAGCCTTTTCTAATCGAAGAACCAATCAATAAAAAGGTAATATGCCTTTATAATTCTTCAGCTGCAAAAATCTGTAGAGTTGGGGGGCTAGAAAAAGCAACCAAGATAATTGAGTCCCAGAGAATTTAAGTGATTTGCCTCAGTTTATACAGGTAACTAGTATTAGATGGCAAAACTCAGAGAATCACAGAAACTCACTTATCAAAAATAAAAGTTATCTCATATAACTGGAATCATACGGTATTTGACTTTTTGTGACTGGTTTATTTCATTTAGCATAATGCTCTCAAAGTTCATCTATGTTGCAGCATTTGTCAACATACCTTCCTTTGTAAGGCTAAATAATGTTCAACTACATGCATACACCACATTTTGCTAATCCATCTGTCAATGGACACTTGGTTCACTTCCACATTTTAGCTATGCTGAAAGCACTGCTATGAACATGGGTGTACAATTACCTTTTCAAGACACTGCTTTCAATTCTTTGGGATATATAACCAGAAGTGGAATTGCTGGATCATATAGTGATTCTATTTTTAATTCTAAGGAACTGCCATAATGTTTTCCATAGCCACTGTCCATTTTAGATTCCCACCAAGACTGTGCAAGGGTTCCAATTTCTTCACATCCTTCCCAATTCTTATTTTGTTAGTATTTTCTATATAATAGCCATCCTAATCATTGCAATGTGGTATTTTTTGTTTTAATGTGCATTTCCCTAAAAATTAACGATGGTGAGCATCTTTGCATGTGCTTATTGGCCATTTGCATATCTTCTTTGAGAAAACATCTATTTAAGTCTTTTGCCCATTGTTGGATCAGACTTCGATTTTCTGTCAACTTTTACAAATTCTCTATATTCTGGAAATTTATTCTTTATCAGATATTGGACTAACATGACAAATATTTTTTCTTTTGTTAATAGTGTATTAATAGTGGCTGTTAATACTGTTAATAGTGTCTTTGGGTGCAATATTTTTTAATTTTCATGAAGTCCAGTTTGATATTTTTCTTTTGTTTCCTGTGCATTTGGTATGCACACGGTCATTGGAGAGCCTCTACATTATTCTCTTCTTTCCAAAAGTCCGAAAAAACTCTACCTCACTTTCCCACCCCACAGAAGGTAAACTCTGTGGTTTGGTAAAATTATTTTACATCCTCCAACCAGATTTTATTTCTCTTCCTTTCCTCTGATTAAGTCTATCTCTTAAGCAATACAGATCAGAAAATTGCCTCAGTAATGGCTGTGTTGTTTCTCAGAGTCCAAATCAGAAACTTCCACTTGAAAGCCAGTAGTTAATCGAAAAGGAGATCTCTAATTTACACTCTACCTGATACAGCGCTACTCTATCCACTATCCTCTTCCTGGATGTAGTTAGTCATTTTGTAAAAGCACAAAATCCTTAAGAGCCCAGCAGTGTAGGACACAGCTACAAAAAACATTTTCATCACTATTATGTTTTATGAAGACTCAGAAAAGATATAAGAAATGGGCAAGAGCTAGAAGCTAGATTTAGCATAGTGATCACTTCATAATGTAGATAAATGTTGAATCACTGTTGTGCACCTGAAACTAATATAACATTGTATGTCAACTACACTTCAAGAAAGAAAGAAACAAAGAAAGGCAAAGACAGGCAAGATATCAAAATCAAATTTTCAGGGGCATAAGTCTGGCCTATCATGCAAGCTTTCTTCACTTCAGCCACATGGTGGTGCTAGCCTCAAAAAAATTGCCCAAAAAGGAACAGCAAACAGTCCATTTTCCTCTCATTAATGGCAAAGCTATACACGGTAGTCAAGACACCATTTGTCTAAGGGGACTATACATTAATTCTGCAAATAAGCATCTAAATTAGTATTTCTTAATCCTCATACTCCCCCTGCTTCCTAGGGGGAAATAAATGGAACCAAATCACCATTCTTTTCAACTCACTGATTCAATCTTTACTGACGGGGTAGGGGAGAATGGCTCATCCTGGGCTGTTGGATATGTGTGCAATCCTAGCACAGAAACTTATTATTCCTGAGACTGAGCTGGGGTGGCCTAGGAGAGTTGGTCAACTAGCCATCTAAGTCTCTTCACTAGGTTCTTGTAAGTGCTGCTAGAGTCAAAGAAGATAGGAGCAGCAGACATTTCATTGGTGTCACTGAAGGAAAGACAGGTTCAGTGTGGGTGCTTTTCAGGCCAATGGGCAGAGAAGACCAAAATCTGTTTCTGACTTCTAAACCCAAAAATATGCTCTCCACCTCAGTCATAGGACCAAGTCTCACCGGCTGCCTCCTCTTGTGGAATCTAAATATTTCATTTAAGTGTTTTAAAAGCTCAGGGGAATTTCATTAAGTATGCTAAACTCTGCTTAGGCAACATCAAAAATGCCAAATGGATCCAATTACCAGATGTATAAAAAAACAATTTTAAAAACACAGTCACCTGTCAACACCAAAAAAACACTCAACTTTAGAAAGGGAGAACTGACGTAAGTTTGTTAATGGTCCTCTGTAAGTCAGTCCTTACCTGACACTGATACTGATAATAAGGATAACCATAAGTACAATGATACACAACCAGAGGGTTTTCAAACATGGCCCTAGAGGCTGGCAGCTTGTTAACACCTGTGACTTGGGAGAGAGCATAAAGTCCCATTTGCCACTGTATGTATATATTCCTCTCTCACCTGCCAGGGACTTGTGATCCTTTCTCATGTTTAAATCCCTAACTTTATAAAAATTTATTTATTTATTTGACAGAGAGAAACACAGCTAGAGAAGGAACACAAGCAACAGGAGTGAGAGAGGGAAAAGCAGGACTCCCACTGAACAGGGAGCCCAATGGGGGGGCTCGATCCCGGCCATGACTTGAGTCGAAGGCAGATGTTTAACGACTAAGCTACACAGGAGCCCCTGAATCCCCAACTTTAGACAAGAGCTGCTAAGTATCTTAGCCCTATAACTTTTCTCATAAAATAAACATCTAAGCAGAGAAGGAAGGAAAGGCCCAAGGAAAAATTCCTATTAGAATGAACAAGTTCATTACATTGGCTAATTTACCCTTGGAATAGCGAGAAACTGGATCCTTAGAAGATAGCATATGGGACAACTACATGTCAACAAAGGTGAAAGAGTTCAACAGCCTTAAGTTCTGGAGCCAAGGAATGACTTGGGGTATAAGCAAGAATGAGTCTGAAGCAATTTTTCCATTTATTATGGATCAGACATAACAAAGTAATGGCTCATAGGCTTAATCAAATTCACAGTTGCATTTTGTTCCTCTCATGGTGTTTTTTAAAACTTTACCTTTGTTGCAAATATTTAATATCCTAGAGATGCCATCTAAAATCTAGACTGTGGGATTCTTTTTTTAAAAATTAAAACTTCTGGAGTACCTGGGTGGCTCAGTCAGTTGAGCATCTGCCTTCAGCTCAGGTCATGATCTCAGGGTCCCAGGATTAAGCCCCAAGTCTAGCTCTCTGCTCAGCAGAGAGTCTGTTTCTCCCTCTCCCTCTGTGTTCTCCCTCTCCTTCTCTATCAAATAAATAAAATCTTTTTTAAAAAAATCAAAAGTTTTGTCATCAGTAGACAGGATTCTCACATGACAGTAACTGCTCAAAGCTGAGAAATAACAGTTAAGTCAATAGACTTATATGGCCATTTGCTTACCACAGTCCCCATCCCTCCTACTGTATAAAACCTGATCTCATCTGTGCTATGCCCATGACCTATAAGTCATAACTGACCTTGATAAGGGGCACCTGGAGAGAAAAGTCTTAAAAGGAAGATGATGATGCCAACAGTGTAGGGAGGTACCAAAAGACAGCTTTCTGAAAAGAATATGGTCATATCTGACAGAATTAAAGGTAATACCTACAGAAAAATTAACACAGCACAACTCATACTAGGCTAAGTAGAACATACAGATGTTCCAGAGACTCAGAGCAGTGTGATGAAGAAAGACAACTGAAAAACCGAATGATGGGATGAGCAAGTTTTCCTCAATCTTGGCTCTTGATTTATGAGGAGGCAAACCACAAGACTTACTAACAAGATACATGAACTTTAGAAATAGTCAAAGTCTCCCTGTGTGGCAAGGATGTAGCCTGTGTTTGCTTTCTCACAGATGAGGAGTGACAGAAATGAGTTGCAATAAAGGAGATTTGGCTTGGATTGAACATCAGGAACAAATCACATTCTTAAATTATATGCATTGAACTCTGAGATAACTGCACAGATTTATAAATTGTTTGTGCTTAAGCAATGTGCGCCCAAGTCTTAATTTGTAAAGGTGACTAAGTGACAACAGAATGAAGTCAAGGCCATTGAAAGAAAAGTTTATTGATACTAATGGTACCCTTGGAAATGAAGAAAGGCACAATATACAGGGACACATGGGGAAGCACCAGAGTGGATCAGGAGGCAGAAGCTGGAAGGAGGGGAAACATGACCTAGAGCCTTGATTGTGTTTTCCATGGAAAAGGTAAGGCAAGGAAGGAAAAGTAGTTTAGGACTGGCTAGTTTAAGTAATGTTGGCAGCCTCTGGACTATGAGGACTGGTCTCTAGTTGCTGGTACCTGGCCCTGACTGACTAGAGCAAGGAACTATTGACCTGAGATATGAAAGTTAAATAAATGAGGGCATTGGAGGTGTGGACTTGGGACTGGTTGGGGAAGCTGTAATAGGATTTTTGCACTCCTGTGAAAACTGCATCACAGGGGGTATAAATAATCCTGGCCATTAGTGGGGCCTTGTGATTAACGGATGCCATACAGACATACAGAATCTAAGAAAACACAGTTCAATCATTAAGGGAGTTTTAAAGGCCTTCAGTCCAATCCCTCCACTTTATAAATGAGGAAACTGATATTTAAAGACATAATGTCATTTACCCAAAATCTAAAGAAGCTTGTTAACAGTGCTGCAAGAAACAGATTTGTCATGCACTACCTCCCAACTCAGTGACTCATCTGCTACAGTCTACGGACTGATGCTAATATGTATATCGACTATGCACTTCCCTTCATCTTTCTTGTGTATCTGAAGCAAGTACAGGAAAAATTTTCCTGTGAAGGACCCAAAAGTAAGTATCTTAGGCTTGCGAATCATACAGTCTCTGTTACAACTACTCAACTCTGTCATTGTAGCACAAAAGCAGCTGCAGACAATACATAAATGGGTGTGTCTGTGTCCCAATAAAACTTTATTTGTAGACAATGAAATCAGAATTTTCTATTAATTTTCACATGCCATGAAATGTTCTCTAGAAATTTTTTTTCGACCATTTAAAAATGTAGTACTACTTTTAGCTTGCTGGCTATACAAAAATAGGCAGCAGGCTGAGTTTTACCTGTGAGCCACAGTTCCCTAAACCTTTTTCTCTGCACACTCCTTATAAAACCTCAGATGACTGAACTAGCTGAACTAGTGGTTCACCAACCACTCCAGGTCTTAGTTTCTCCAATGACAGAATGAGGCAATGAGACTCTGAGGTCCCTTTCAGAGCTGTGACCTTGAGGTTTTTATCTACCTAAAGACAAAAATGTGCTGTGAAAGGGAATCTATGGGCTCCTTCATGGGACACTATTAAGAAATACCTCTCTCCGGCGCCTGGGTGGCTCAGTGGGTTAAGGCCTCTGCTTTCAGCTCAGGTCATGATCTCAGAGTCCTGGGATCAAAGGCCACATCGGGCTCTCTGCTCAGCAGGGAGCCTGCTTCCTCCTCTCTCTCTGCCTGCCTCTCTGCCTACTTATGATCTCTCTGTCAAATAAATACAGTCTTTAAAAAAAATAAATAAATACCTCTCTCAGATCACTCCAAGAACCATCAGATACATAAAACTTTGCAGTTAAAAAAAATCATAAACTTACAAATTATAAGTTTAGGGAACAGGATTAATTTCTCTACTCCAGGACTTCTCAAAGCTATGCATTAGGACTATGATCTTCCAGAAACAGACTCTCAGACAAGCACTCAGGTACAGGCAGTTTACGGAAGAGGCAAAAAGAAAAAAATCACAAATGAGACAGGGAAAATTGCAATAGGGAAATGAGAAAAATCTGCATCACTTTTGTTAGTGAACAAGTTACTGCAGTAAGCAACTGGAGCTCAATTCTGCTGGAAATTCTGGGAAACTATGATATGGCTTCTGAACGTTCCACAGAGAGTGAGGAAACTTGG
>PITA01019179.1:0-22627 GCA_004023965.1 Spilogale gracilis | reverse complement strand
TTTAAGGTAAATACAATAGTGCCAGTGACTGGTTAATCTTGATAAAATGAGATCTCTTCAGGCTTTTCTTTTCTAAAGTCAATATAACAAAGCATACACTAAATATCAATAAGCCTCTGTCCTCTCTGGGGCAGAAACTAGGCCAATGCATTTCACACAGTGCCAGGCATGAGGTCAATTCCAACATGGAAAAAAAAAAAAAAAAAAAAAAAAAAACCCGCAAAGAACAATTCACCTCCAAATGAGGTTGCCATCTGAAGTGATGCATGTCGGAGGAGGGACAGAATGTTCAAAGTGTAGTTGGAAGCCTGACAAGGCATCACCATCTGCCATCTGAGTCCCATCTCCCCAGCCCTTTAGCCATCTGCACACCTGCTCAGGCATGTCACATTGGGGCAGGGATGGCCATGCCATCATTAATGCAGTGGCGATAAAAACAAAAGCTCAGGAAATAGCTCTAAGGCCTCTGACACTGTTACTTCCTTAAATTTGGAATCTGTTTCCATAAAGAAACATATGTAAGAGAGTCATAAACCTAAAGCTTAAACCTACACAGGGCTGAAGTTTCTGTGTGAGCTGAATTTTTAGACTACCAGGTCATACGTAGAAAATCAGCAAATTGTTAAAGAAATAGCATAGCAAATGCTAAGCAAAACCTAATTTGGAATCCATTATACATATTCTCATTTTGATCTTTGATTGATACAAGAATCACCTCTTTTCTACCTTCATTCAGATTTTATCTCTAGACCCACTTTTCCCAGGAAAGCTAAAATAAGTCCTTCCAAAACTAATTATGGAGAAGTGCCTCTAAGAGCTCAAAGCAATCAGTTCTCCTGAAGAGGCTTGCAGGTTAGAGTCCAGTTTGGCTATTCCAGTTCTTTAGACTCTCCACACCAGAAACTGGGTTAATGTAAAAATGGCATACCCAAAAAGGAAGAGAGCCTATCCAAGACCCATTCTGTAATAAAGGCTATTTACTTGGTCTGCCTGCTCTAAGCAATAGGATATTGATTCTAAATGGTACAGAACTTCTTCCCAGTTCAAATGTCTCTTCTTAAAAATAACTAAAAGGTTCTTTTTTTAACTTGGAAATTATAAAGCTATCAAAAGATACACTGTTAATAGGAGCTCACTGAATATATTATATGCAGTGAAAAAGATACACCCTCTTCTAATTAGTTAGGTTAAGCATATGAATCTGTGGGGAGACAATCCAGCTGAGCAGTTACACATATAAGCCCTGAGGTCAAACTTTTTGGGTTCACCCTGGCTTCAACATTTACCAGCTGTGTGACCTGAGTCAAGTCACTCAAACTCTCTGAGACTGTTTCTTTGTGTATAATTATAGTGAGGAATAATAGTACATGTTAATGAAGTGCATATAAATAAAAAATACAGGTAAAGTGTTTACCATGGTATCTGGTACATAATAAGAGTTTTTAAACATTAGTTATTTGTAGTAGGCTGAAAAATAGCTCTCCAAAAGATAGTCACATTTGAACACCACCTGGAACCTAGAGAAGTTACCTTATATAGAACCAGCATCTTTGAAGATGTGACTAAGTTAAAGAGCTTGAGATGGGGAGATGACCTGGATTACCTGAGTGGGCCCTAAATGCAAACACAAGTATACTTATGAGAGGGAGTCAGAGAGACTCTTCTCTCTCTCTCTCTCTCTCTCTCTCTCTCTCTCTCTAAGTAAAGCCAACGTGAAAATGGAGCTGGGAGAGATTTGAAGGTGCTGGCCTTAAGACTGGAATAGGATCAATCAAATGCCACGGAGTGTCAGCAGCCACCAAAAGCTGGAAGAGTCAATGATAGGATTTTCCCCTAGAGGCTCCAGAGAAAGTGCATCCCTGCCAACACCCTGATTTCTGCCTAATGATAAAGATTTCGGACTTCTGGCCTCCGGAACTGTAAGAGAATAAATTTCTATCATTTTAAGCCACCAAATTTCTGGTAATTTGTTAGAGCAGCCATCAGGAACTATGGAAACATAGGAAACTACACTGTTGTTATCTATTTGTATCAATTCTCCATTGCCACATAACAAAATTTGGTGGCTTGTTATCTCACAGTTCCTGTGGATCAGGAATCTGGGCACAGCTTTGTTGCGTCACTAAAAGTCTCGCAAAAGTCTCTCATAAGGCTCTCATCAAGGTTTGGATTCAGGTTTCATGAGTCCATGAGGCATGGATAAGGATATAGTTCTTCACAAGTTCCCAGACTTTGGACCTCAGATTCTCACTGCATGTTGGTCAGAGGCTGCCGTCTGTTCCTTGTCACATGTCTCTCTCCACAGGGGGCACACAACGTGGCAGCTGACTTCATCAGAGTTAGTATAATCAAGGTAAGAGAGATCAAAGTCTCAAAGTCAACATCTTTCTTAGCCTAATCTCAGAAGTGACATCCCATTACATTTGCTGCATTGTCTTTGTTCTAGAAGTGATTCACTAGGTCCAAGACCCTTAATTGCCCAGAATAATTATTGCAAACAATCTTTTTATTTCATATCTCTCCTGGCTCTACATTATCAGCTAACTTTTTGAACACTAAATTCATGTAATTCACATTGGTCTGCTTGTTGTACAATGTAGGACTGGTAATTTTAAAAATTCCCAGACTTTTGGTCTACAAATGCTCAGCACAGACTTTAAAACAAAAGAAAAGCATCAACCATATTTCTGTAGCTTTACATCCTTCCCACGTGTTTCTGTGTAACTCCTCCAACTCTGAAAAAACTGTCTGCTATATAGTTGCCTAGGAATGACTTCTACTTGACATGGCGGTAGTGGAGGATTTTTCTAGACTTCCATGAATTTGGCACAAAAAGAACAACTTCCAGCCCAGAACATTTTTCATTCTCAATAGTTATTCCTTATGTCTCACTGTCACATGTGTCTCTCTCCAACCCTGAAACTGTGACTGGCTTTCAAAACTGTCCTTTTGTTTCAATAACATTTTACTATTTGAATGGTCATACCACTTAGATCAAATACCATAAAACTTTGAGCTAAAAAATATCCTTTTTAAAAAAAATTTATTTATTTAATGGGCACCTGGGTGGCTCAGTTGGTTAAGTGTCTGCTTTTGGCTCAGGTCATGATCTCCGGGTTCTGGGATCAAGACCCACGTCGGCCTCCCTGCTCAGTGGGGAAACTGTTTCTCTCTCTCTCAAATAAATATTTTTTTAAAAGATCTATTGATTTATTTGAGAGAGAGAGAGAAAGAGAGAGAGAGCGTAAAAGAATGGGAGAAGGGACAGAGGGAGAGAATACCCAAGCAGACTCTGACAGACTACAGAACCCAACTCGGGGCTGGATCCCAGGAGTCATGAGATCAGGACCTAAGCAGAAACCAAGAGTCAGACACTTACCTGACTGAGCCACCCAGGTGTTCATGAGCTGAAAATATCTTAAACTTGCCTAATCAACTCGCTAAGAAAAAAGCTCTCAGCAATTTCTCTCTCACATTCTCTGATGCTCTTGTGCTAGTAGAGTCAGAGTTGGGTCTGTTGTCTCAATTCCTAATGCGGTGAGTGTGTGTGTGTTGTGGCTCACTGTGCACTGCTTTTAGACACTGACTAGTTTGCAAGTATATAGTATGTACTGAAGAAATGTTTGTAAGCAATATCAAAATCCATGTTAGAACAACAACAAAAGGGCACCTGGGTGGCTCAGTTGGTTGGGCGACAGTCTTTGATTCAGGACATGATCCTGGAGTCCCGGGATCAAGTCCCTGCTCAGCAGGGAGTCTGCTTCTCCCTCTGACTTCTCCCCTCTCATGTTCTCTCTATCTCAAGTAAATAAAATCTTTAAAAAAAAAAAAAAAAGAACAACAAAAATATGCAAAAGAAACATAACATTGTGATAAAGATTCTGAAGAGAAGAGATGATAAAGTATCAATTTAGCCCCCATGTGGAACATGAATTCTTTTCTTGGCTTTATGTCGTAATATCAAAGGAGACAGAAATTCTACAGAAATTTGAACAGGGATGGCTTAAAATAATTAACTATTTACAGGAAATTAGCTACCACAAGAGAACTTTAAAGATTACCTGAGGTCTCAGTGAGGGAACCCAAGGAAGAAACACACTTGGAAGGGGTCCCCTCCCCAAGATTTGAAATCAGACCTGGTTAGAGGGCTTGGTTGCAGCCTGCTAGATGGTAGAGAAGTTGTTGGGCTGCCCTAGTCTAACCCTGGTGGGCAGGGAACCATGGTGGAGTGCCAGTGAAACTCACTAGGAAGCTGCCATCAGAGGCTGCTGTGGCATTTACTGGGAAGCTGTTGGAGGTAGCCACAGAACTTATCTGGAAGGCACCCACTAGGGTGGTACTAAGCTTACTGGAAAGCACCTTTCCAGGAAGCTGCCTGCAGCTGATACCACTGACACTTGTTGAAGGTCACCTCCAGGGGTGTCCTGCATGACAGCCAAGCACCACGGGAACAAGAAGGAATAAAAAATACATCCGTACTTGGAAGAGAAGCCCTACCTGAGTGTTCCTCTTTTGCCTTCTACCAACAAAATTTAACGTGGTGCCAGGAAGTAAAGAAAGACATGCTTATAAGATCCATCTCGCTATCAACCACAGCAACAAAGCGTAGATTTGGGGCTAAGAAGCAATATATTGATTAACAGGCACAGGGTTGTCGTCAGTGAAAAGGCTTGAGCTCTAGTTTTGGCAATACCAACTTCCTAACACCTAGGGACCTTTCAGATACTTGATCCCCTTCATGATGCCTTGGTATATCTCTAAGTTCATTAATTCAATCTATTTTTTTCCATTCTTTTATTTAAATTCAATTAACATATAACGTATTATTGGTTTCAGAGCTAGAGGTCACTGATTCATCAGTCCTATATAATACCCAGTGCTCATTAGATCACCCAGTTACCTATTCCTCCACCTAGCCCCCTCAGTTTGTTTCCTTTGATTAAGGGTCTCTTATGGTTTCTCTCTCTCTGGTTTCGTCTTGTTTTATTTTTTCCTCTCCTCCGCTATTCTGAGTTTGATAGTCACAATGAGCCATTCTATTACATCAATATATAATAACTGAAAGTAGTAAATAAACAAAATATACTTATCAAGATTCCAAGAGCTCACACTAATAGGTTTTTCTATTTTATTTTGCCAGACATCAAACTTTAAGATGATTTTTACTTGATTCTTAATGCTGTTTATGATACTGTGATTATAAGAAGTATACATATCTTCATCTCCCTTCCTGGCACAGAAGTTTCTGAAACACTTGGAATTTCCTGAGTGATAGAGGTAAGAGGAATATCTTTTGTTATTCATAACCAGCCCTCCAGCAACCATACTTGAATGAATGCTAATGAGGTGACTCCTGGTGGGCTACTCGATTGCTTCAGGATGAAGGCTGATTGCCAGAGAAACCAACCAGGTTATTAGAGGGTTGGAAATTTCAGCCCCTTCCCCCATCTCAAGATAAGAGTGAGCAGCTAGAGATTGAGTTAATCATCAATGAACACCAATTTAAGCAATCATGCCTGTGTAATGGAACCTCCTTAAAAACCCTAAACAACAGGGTTCAGAGAGTTTCTGATTTGGTGAATACATGCAGGAAGGGTGGTGCACACTTATTCTATGGGACAGAAGCCTCTGTGCTGGGGACCCTTCTAGACTTTGCCCGATGCACCTCTTCACCTGGTTGTTCATTTGTATCCTTTATAATAACCTCCATAAACTATACTGGTAATAGTAAGTAAAGTACTCTCCTGAGTTCTGTGAGCCATTCTATCAAACTACTGAACCCAAGGAGGAGGTCATGGAAACCTCCAATTTATAACTACTTGGTCTGCAGAACCTAGAACTTGAGAAGGGCATCTAAAGTGGGAGCAGTCTTTGAGTTTGAGCCCTAAACCTGTAGAGTCTGTACTAACTCTGGGTAGTTAGTGTCAGAAAGGAACTAAGTTGTAGGACACCCAACTGGTGTCCACAGAGAATTGGAGAATTACTTGGTGTGGAAAACCCACACATTTGGTAATAGTATTGTGTGTAAAACAGCCCGTTACTGCTGTAATAAATTACGACAGACTTAGTGGTTTAAAATAACACCAATTTATTCACTTATAGCTCTGGAGGTCAGAAGTCTACAGTGGGTTTTCCTGGCTGCATTCCTTCTGGAGGCTCTAAGGGAAAATCCATTTCCTTTCCACCTTGTGGAGGTGAGCTGCATGCCTTGGCTCATGACGATTTCCTCTAGCTTCAAAGCCAGCAGTGTTATCATCTCTCTTCTCTGACCTCTGCTCCTGTCCTCACATCTCCTGTCTGACTCATCCCTCTTGACTCCCTTCTACAAAGACCCTTGTGATTACAGTGGACCCACAAGGTAATCAGGATAATCTCCCCACCTGAAGAGCCTTGATTTAATCACATCTGTGTAGTTTCTTGCCATGGAACATAATATATTCACAGGTTCTAGAGATTAAGGCATGGATATCTTTGGGAGGCCATCACTCTCTCTCTTACAAACTAAAAGTCTCTCGAATATTACCTGATTTTTGCTTCATGTATATTTTCTCATATAAAAGGGTCTCAAAATCTACCTATCCAGTTTTCAAGATGCTATAATGAGTTACCAAATACTCTTGGTTTCTCTTTAGTCCCCCTACTCTTACTCTTCCTAAGAAATTCATTTAATTAACTTTCACCCTCCTTGGGCACCTGGGTGGCTCAGTGGGTTAAAGCCTCTGCCTTCAGCTCAGGTCATGATCTCAAAGTCCTGGGATCAAGGCCCCCATCGGGCTCTCTACTCAGCAGGGAAGCCTGCTTCCTCCTCTCTCTCTCTGCCTGCCTCTCTGCCTATTTGTGATCTCTCTCTCTCTGTCAAATAAATAAATAAAAATAAAATCTTTAACTTTCACCCTCCTTGTAATTCCTATTCATTAAATAATAAAAGAGATGATACATTAATTTATGAATTCACCAGCCCTAATGACACAAGTTTTCTCACAGACCCTCAATTACTCTACCAACATCTCTATATTTATTTGAATTGTCTTCCAAGAGTTTGAAGGATTTGCGAATTAATGAACAGAGGTGCAATGCCCATTCAGCACGCACACGCACATACACACACACACACACACACACACACACACACACACATACACACACACACACAGTCCTGCCCCACAAGCCTAAACTTGCTTGTTGTATTCCCCTCTATTCCAAGGTTTCCTGGTTCTCATTCTGCTTCTCAGTATATGGCAGGAGCAAAGTGGAATGCATAATTCTACAGTATTTAAAGAGTCTCAAGACAAAGACAGTTTTCAATTAGAATATAGAGGGTCAAAATGAGACTAAAAAACAACGAGATACCACCAAACACCTATTAGAACGGTCAAAATCCAAAAAACATTGACAACTCCAAACACGGGTAAAGGAATAGAGCAACAGGTACTCTCATTTGTTGTTGGTGGAAATTCAAAATTGTACAGCCATTTTAGAAGACAGTATGGCAGTTTCTTACAAAACTAAAACACTCTTACTACATGATATGATTATCTGCCTAGAAATCCAAAAGCATTAATTAGGGAAGTTTGAGCTGCTGTAACAGATAAGAACCAAAATTTCAGTTGCTAACAGGACACAAAGTTCATTATAGTTTAAAGCAGTAGGTGTTCAATATTCATATGTGAAATGAATGGGCAAATTCCAACACTATAATAGTGGAAAAAAGTAGAAATAATCTTAATGCTAGTTAAATAAATAATGGTAACCCTGTCACTTAGCAAAAATTATGTTACTATTTAAAATACATTGGGGCGCCTGGGTGGCTCAGTTGGTTGGGCAACTGCCTTCGGCTCAGGTCATGATCCCGGAGACCCGGGATCGAGTCCCACATCGGGCTCCCTGCTCGGCGGGAAGCCTGTTTCTCCTCTCTCACTCCCCCTGCTTGTGTTTCCTCTCTCGCTATGTTTCTCTCTGTCAAATAAATAAAATCTTTAAAAAAATAAAATAAAATAAAATACATTGACATCTATGCTTACCAACTGATAAACACAGCCATGATATGTTTATGTTTTTTAAAAAAGCAATCATTGTACAATATATGTAAACATTTGGAAGACTATACCATCCATTAACTATGGAATTCTGAGGTTCTGGGTATTCAGACAGCCTGGATAATTTCCCAGGACAAACCTCCCGAGCAAAAACCAGGCCAACAGTGTCCTCCCCTCTGGGCCTGAATGGCAGCCACAAGACAGCTGTCAGGATTTAGAGGATGAAGCATAGACGCACGGGCTGAGGATTCCCCAGGATGACTCCTGGTGCAGAGCAAAGCCAGGGCTGAGAAGACAAGAGGATAAACCACAGTCCAGGAATTTCCATGTGTCCTTTTGCTCTAGGTCCCTCAAATGTTAGGGATAAGCCTGCCTGAACTTAACCACAGCAACCTTTTCTACTAAAGTCAGAGCTTTACCAATGCTGGTAATTCTTTTCAGTCTCATGATGGCCTAACTGCACTTACCATCACTGGACTGAGCTTTGCTACTGCAGAAACCGACTGCTTTCTGAAGGCTACAAACCACTGACTGGGACACAAACACCAAATGTCATCCTGTCTCCTAGAGACCATCAGGGTCTAATGCCTCTGCCAGTCTAAAAAGCCATTTGATGGCAGAAATCCAGGCAGCATCTTGAGGCCAGTTAATTCAGTCATGCCTATCATTATTATCCTTTGCCAGGACCCAAAGTGTAAGCATTCCTTTGGTCCTTTGTCCTTTCTTTACTCTCCCCCCAACCCCCTCTTCAATTCTCTATTCACCCCAAATCTGCCTTTCATCCTCCCATTACTGACAACTCCATCAGCACTTCTTATGTTACTCTGTGGGATCCTCATTCTTCATCAACCGCCGGAGTTTCCACCTTTCCCCCAAACACTCCCCCCTACCTATTTGTTTCCACTTCGGATCCTGGGTTGTTCATTGTCCCTCCCCCCATAAGATGGAGGAGAAGGGGTGGATGGGAATAACCATCACGTTTTTCTTGCTCCACACTGCTGTCTTTGGACTATCACCCCTCTACCTTTGTATAAACACACCTCCATTGAGGATTATATCATCTGTAGCTCCCACTCCTTCCCTTGCCATTGTTATTATTGACTTTCGAGTTACTACTTGTATTTCTTACTGATTTGAGCACCTGGATCATCTTATTACCTTCCTTTCTTCTCTGGTGCTGTCGTCATTTAAGGCTCTAGGTGAATCTCATGTCCTCCTACACAACCTATCTGACATCACAGTTCCTTGACCTCCACTCTATTTCAGCAATCTACTGCTATTCCAAATCCAATTCTTCGCTATTTCCGAAACTATTCCACCTTTTAAACCAAAATCCTCATATCCACTTCCAAATTGTACCTTCCCACTTTTTCTTACTCTTTATTCTCAGTTTCTATTCTTATACCTCATCTATACCTCCAAGCCTTTAATCTCCATCTCCCCTAGTCTGTCTGAATTCGTTATCTTCCAATTATCACTGAAAACAAAAATGTGATTGTGTCACTCTCCTACTTAAAATTCTTCAAAGGCTCTTCCTATGTTTTAAA
This sequence comes from Spilogale gracilis, assembly GCA_004023965.1. Taxonomy (NCBI): domain Eukaryota; kingdom Metazoa; phylum Chordata; class Mammalia; order Carnivora; family Mephitidae; genus Spilogale; species Spilogale gracilis. Next base: position 13,044 of record PITA01019179.1, on the reverse strand, counting down.
AATGTCAAATTCCTTAGACAAAGAATTCTTTCCAACTTTATAATTTGGCCTGACCTGACCACTCCAGCCTTATGTAACCCCATACCCTAGCACATGTCCTACACTCCATCCAGTTTTACTGACCTAGTTGTAGTTCCATTTAGCCATCCTCTAGAATGCCCTTCTCTACTCTCTCCTCTTGGATAACTCAAAACAGTTTAATTTTTTAAATTGAACTTTTTGCTTTAAGGTAATTGTAGATTCATATACAGTTTAAGACATAATACAGAGATTACCAAAAATAACCCAATGCAGAGATAATCAAGTAAAGATAACCCCCTTATCCAGTGTTACCTAACGATAACATCATGCAAAAACTATAGTATAGCATCAGAACGAAGACACTAATACTGATACCGTCAAGATACAGAAGAGTTCCACCCCAAGGATCTCTCATATTGCCCATCATAGTCATGCTCACTTCTCTCCCACCCCAGCCCCTTCTTAACCCCTGGCAACCACTAATCGGCTCTACTTTTTTATAATTTTGTCATTTCAAGAATGCTATATAAGATATTATATAGTTTGTAACTTTTGAAAAATTGGCTTTTTTCACACAATGTAATTCTCCGGACACTCATCTGTGTTGTTGCAGGCACCAATAGTTCATTCCTTGATTGTTGAATAGTATTACATGGAGTGGATATACCTGTTCCTCTACTGACCCATTTTTCAACCATGAGCCATTAAAATCATGTGGGTTGTTTAAAGTTTCTTTTCTATTATGAATATAGCTGCTATAAACATTCATGTAAGTCTTTTATGTAAACTTAAGTTTTCATTTCTTTGAGATAAATATTCAAGAATATAATTGCTCAATCATATGGTTGTTGCATGCTTAGTTTGGGGGTTTTGTTTGTTTTTAAGAAACTGCCAAATATTTTTTCTTAAACATTTTATCTATCTATCTATCTATCTATCTATCTATCTATCTATTTATTTGAAAGAGAGACAGAGTGACAGAGAGCATGAGAGGGGAGAAGGTCAGAAGGAGAAGAAGACTCCCCGCAGAGCTGGGAACCTGATGCAGGACCAGATCCCGGGACTCCAGGATCATGATCTGAGCTGAAGGAAGAGGCTAAACCAACTGAGCCACCCAGGAACCCCAAGAAACTGCCAAAATATTTTTACACTTCCACTAGTGGTAAATAAATGATCCAGTTTCTCCACATGCTTACCAGCATTTGGTAATGTCATTTTATTTTAGCCACTCTGATGGGTATAAGTGATACCTCATTGTGGTTATAATTTGCATTTCCCTAATGGCTACTGATGTTAAACATCCATCTTTCCATGGGTTTATTTTCTACCTATATCTCTTTTTTAGTGAAATGTCTCTTCATGGGCTTTCTCATTGGATTTTTCTTTTTAACCACTGATTTTTAAGAGTTCTTCATATAGTCTAGATACTGGTCTTTTGTCAGATATGTGGTTTCTAAATGTTTTTTCTGAGTCTGTAGCTTACCTATTCATTCTATCTGTTGGCTCTTCCAAGGAGAGTCTTTTTCTCCAAGCAGAAAAAAAAAGTTTTAAATTTGATTAACTCTAATTTATCAAATTTCCCTTTTATGGGTAATGCTTTTAATACCAAGTCTAAGAACTATTTACCTACCCTAAGTCCTAAAGATTTTCTCTTCTTTTCTTAAAGCTTTATGGTTTTATATCTTATATTTAACTCCATGATCCATTTTGAGTTCATTTTCATATAAAGTATGAGACTTAGATCAAGTTTTATTTTTTGCCGACAAATGACCAATCACTCCAGCACTATTTGTTGAAAAGGCTATCTTTCCTCCACTGAATTGATTTTCCCCCTTTGTCAAAAGTAAGTTCAACATATATATGTGTATCTATTTATGGCTTCTCTATTCTATTCCACTGATTTATGTGTCTTTTCCTCCACTAATACCATGAAATATTGATTACTATTATTAAATGTCTTGAAATCACATAGACTGAATCCTCCAGCTTTTTGTCCTTGTCCAAATAGTCTTATCTAGCCTAGTTCTTTTTGTATAAATTTTAGAACAATCTCATTTATATCTATAAAAACATCTTGGTGGGATTTTAATAGCAAGTACATTAAACCTACATATCAATTTAGGAAGAACTGACATCTCTACTTTGTCAAATCTTCTAATCCATAAAGACAGTATGTTGCTCCATGCCATGAATTTTTTATTTGACTCATCAACATTTTGTAGTTTTATTTAGCACACAAGTCCTATAGGTGTTATGTTACATTTGCACTTTCAGTATTTTATTTAGATGATTCAAAATAGTACAATATTCTTAGCTTTAGTGCCAATATATTCCTTGCTAGTATATAGAAATACAATGAATTTTTGTATGTTGATCTTGTACCTGCTACCCTGCTGAACCCATTTATTAATTCTGGGGTATTTTTTTTTTGGTAGATTCCTTTTCTTCATAGAAAATCATGTCACCTGCAAATAAGGACAGTTTCATTTCTTCTTTTCTGATCTGCATCCCTTTTTTTCTTGCCTTATTGCACTCATTAGAACTTCAATCATTATGTTGAATAAGAGTGGCGAAAGCAGGTATCTTTGTCTTGCTTCTGATCTCTGACAGAAAATATTCAGTCTTTCACCACTAACTATAACGTTATCTATAGGTTTTTTTAATGGATGTTCTTTAAGTTGAGAAAGTTATCCTCTACTACTATTTTTCTGAGAATTTTTATCCTGAATAAATGTTGCATTTTGTCACATGTTTCTTCTACATCAATTGATATGACCATATAATTTTTCTTTATCTTGTTAATATGGCAGATTACATTGATTAATGTTTTTGGTTTTTTTGTTTTGTTTTGTTTTTTTAAAGATTTTATTTATTTGACAGAGAGAAACACAGCCAGAGAGGGAACACAAGCAGGGGGAGTGAGAGGGAGAAGCAGGCTTCCCGCAGAGCAGGGAGCCTGATGTGGGACTCGATCCCGGGTCTCCGGGATCATGACCTGAGCCGAAGGCAGTCGCCCAACCAATGAGCCACCCAGGCGCCCCTGATTAATGTTTTAATATTGAACCAGCTTTGCATCCCTGAAATAGACTCTGCTTGGAAATGTTGCATAAGTATTTTTGCATGTTGCTGCATTCTATTCGCCAATATATTGTTAAGGATTTTTGCCTCAATATTAATAAGGGACGTTGGTCCAGTTTTATTTTTTGGTACTATCTTTGTCCAGCTTTAGAATCAGGGTAATTCTAGCTTCATAAAATGAATTAGGAAATACTTTCTCCTCTCTTACTTTCTGGAAAAGATGATATAGAAATGATGTTGATTCATATTTAAATATTTGGTAATACTCTCCACTACAACTATTTGGGTCTGAAAATTTCTGTTTAAAGAGTTTTGGTTTTAGTTTCAGTTTTCCATTACAAATTCCATTTCTTTAATAGTTACAGGCCATTATAACTATTTAATATTGGATGGCAGTTTGTGTTTTTTGAGGAATTTGTTCATCTCATATAAGTTGTCAAATCTTTATATACAACTGTTCATAGTTTTCCTTTATTATCCTTTCAATATGTGCAGCATTTGTAGTGATATCCCATTTCATGTCGGTTACTGGAAATTCATTTCTTCTCTATTTCTTAATCGTTTTTGCTGGAGATTTATCAATTTTATGGATCTTTTCAAAAAACTAAGCTCTTGATTGAATTGGTTTTCTCCGTTTTTTTTTAATTTCATTTATTTCTGCTCTTATTTTTTTTTCCCTTCCTTTTGCTTGCTTTGGGTTTATTTTGCTCTTTTGGGGGGAAGCATGGAGATTGTTGAGGTGGAATCTTGGATACCTGATTTGAACCTATCCTACTTTCCTTTTTTTTTTTTTCTTTTTTAAGTTTTATTCATGTAAGTAATCTCTAGACCCCACATGGGGCTCAAACTCATGATCCTGGGACTAAGAGTCACATGCTCCCCCAACCAAACCAGCCATACACCCCTGAACCTATTCTACTTTTCTTTTCTTTTCTTTTTTAAAGATTTTATTTATTTGACAGAGAGAAACACAGCTAGAGAGGGAACACAAGCAGAGGGAGTGAGAGAGGGAGAAGCAGGCTTCCTGCCCGATGTAGGACTCGATTCCCGGTCTCCGGGATCATGACCTGAGCCGAAGGCAGTCGCCCAACCAACTGAGCCACCTGAGCGCCCCCTATTCTACTTTTCTAATGTAAGCATTTAGTGCAATAAATTCCCCTCTTACTATTGCTTTAGCTATCTTTCAGAAATTTTGGTATGTTTCATTTCCATTTTTATTCAGTTAAATATTTTTATTCAGTTCATTTATTGTTTACTTTCTTAAATATTTTTTTCCCTTGAAACTTCCTCTTTGACCTACAGATTATTCAGAGGTATGTTGTTTATTTCCCATACTTATCTTTCTGTCATCGATGTCTACTTTCATTACTTTGCAGTTGGAGAACATATTCTGTATGATTTCTAGTCTCCTAAATTTGTTGAGTTTTCTTTTATGGCCATAGATATGATCTATCTTAGTATATGTTCCATGGTCACTTGAAACGAATATGCATTTTGCTCTTTTGGGGAGGAGTATTCTATAAATATCAGTTGGATCCATTTGATTGATAGTACTAATGAGTTCATCTATATCTTAACTGATTTTGTTTAGTTTTTCTATTATAAAGGGAGACATTAAAGTCTCCAACTATAATTAAAGATTTGTCTATTTCTCCTTCTAGTTTTATCAGGTTTTATTTCAATATTTTACATTCTGTTGTTTGGTGCATACAGATTTAGATTGCCATACGATTTTTTTAGTGGTTGGCCCTTTTAAATTATATAATAGCCCTATTTTTTTCTAGTAAATTTTTTTGTTTTGAAATCCACTTTATCTGATATTAATATAGCCACTCCTACTTACTTTCAGTTACTGTAAACATAGTATCTCTTGTTGCATCCTTTTAATATTAGCTACACTGTTATATTTTAGGTGACTATACTATAGGCAGCATGTAGTTGGATCAAGTTGTGCGATTCACTCTATGAGTATTTGTCATTTAACTGATGCATTTGGACAGCTTATTTTAATATAATTATTGATATATTAGGGCTTATATTTACCATGTCATTTTTTGTTTTTTCTTTTTTCATTTGCTTACTTTTTCCTGCCTTCCTATGAATTTCTTGGATAATTTTTACAATTTCATTCTGACCTACACTATTTTTGAGTATATCTCTTCATACAGACCTTATTAGTGGTTGCTCTAATATATTACATAATATATACACAACATAGCCTACTAGTCCTTTTACCAGTTTGAATAAGGTATAGAAATCTTACCACTGTTTTAGCCTTTTATCCTCTTCTTTTTATTAGAATTATCTTAAATAACTCCTCTATGTACATTGAGAATCTTGTCAGAAGTGTTATAACTTTTGGGGCGCCTGGATGGCTCAGTTGGTTAAGTGACTGCCTTCAGCTCAGGTCATGATCCTGGAGACCCGGGATCAAGTCCCACATCGGGCTCCCTGCTCGGCGGGAAGCCTGTTTCTCCCTCTCTCACTCCCCCTGCTTGTGTTCCCTCTCTGGCTGTGTTTCTCTCTGTCAAATAAATAAAATCTTTTTTTAAAAAAGAAGTGTTATAACTTTTGTTTCAACCATCAAATATATTAGAAAACTCCAGAACAGGAGGAAAGTCATTGTATTCACCTATATTTTTGCTTACCGTATTCTTCCTTCCTCCCTGAAGTTCTAAGATTTTTTTAAAAATCATTTCTCTGTCAGAAAGAAAGGGAAAAAAAGAAGAAAAGATGACTAAAACTTGCTAAGTGATTCTTTTAAGTTAGGTCTACTGAAAACAAGTTCTCTTAGTTTTACTTCATCCAAAATTGTTTTAATTTCTGCTTCATTCCTGAAGGGTATTTTTGTTGGATATAGGATTCTGGGATGACAGTTCTTTTCTTTCAGCACTTAAGACAGCTATTGTATTTGTTTCTTTTGTCTGCACAGTCTCTGATGAATAATTGTTACCATTCAAATTGTTCTTCCCCCATAGGTCAGGTGTCATTTCCTTCTCATTACCTTCAAGATTTTTCTTTGTCATTAGTCCTTCACAAGTATGACTGTGATGTATGTTACTGCATCTTCTGGTATATCCTGTTTAGGGTTAAATCCGGCTTCTTGAATATAGGTTTTGGGTTTGTTTGTTTTTTGTTTTGTTTTGTTTTGTTTTTGCTATATTGAGAAAGTTTTCATCCATTACCTCTTCAAATACTTTTAAAATCTTGCCCTTTTTCTCCTTTTCTTCCAGGACTCCAAAGATACTGTGTTAGATCTTTTGTTATAGTCCCACAGGTCTCTGATGCTCTGTTTATGTTGTTCAGTGTCTGCTGTTTAGATTAGGGAATTTCTATTGATCTATTTTCCTGTTCACTGATTCTTTCCTCTGACCTCCCCATTCTTCTGTTGAGACCATCAACTGAGCTTTTCCTTTCAGTTACTGTATTTTTCAGTTGCATTATTTCCATTTAGTTCTTCTTTATATCTTCTATTTCTTTGTTGAGAGGGGTTTTTTTTTCCATTTATTTCATGCATGTTCATAATTACTCTGAAGGACTTATATGACAGTGGCCTTAAAATCTTTGACAGATGAGGGGCGCCTGGGTGGCTCAGTTGGTTGGGCGACTGCCTTCGGCTCAGGTCATGATCCTGGAGACCGGGATCGAGCCCCACCTCAGGCTCCCTGCTCGGCAGGAAGCCTGCTTCTACCTTTCTCACTCCCCCTGCTTGTGTTCCCTCTCTCGCTGTGTTTCTCTCTGTCAAATAAATAAAAAATAAAATCTTTAAAAAAAAAAACTTTGGCAGATGATTCTAATATTTTTTTCATCTCAATTTTGGCATCTTTTGATTGTCTTTTCTCATTCACAGTAGGAGGTTTTCCTAGTTTTTGATATGATGAGTAATTTTTTTAATTAAAATATGGATATCTGGTATGATGCTATGTTATGATGTTATAAGACTCTGTTTTACCTGGCTTTCTCTGACATCACTTCAGCAGGGGAAGGGGTTGCAGGGCAGATATCACCAGCTCCTCACTACCAGGTGGACAACTACTTCACTGTCCTGACAGTAGTTTGATATTTAAAATATTAGTGTATTATCTTTTCAGAGAAAGTAAAACATGTGTTTTGAAAAACTTAGTTCAACAATACATTCCTTCAGGAAGCCTTTCATAATCCCTTAATCCTGGGTTAGGGCTCCTTTCTCTATATATGTTTCCAGGTCTACCAATACTTGTCTCATTGTGGAGTTATCATGCTATTTTGTAGATCCCTATCTGCTTGTCTGTTTACACTAAACTGCAAGCTTGGTGACAGTACCAATTCTCTCTTACTTGATGTTGCATCCTATATTAGAATAGTGTCTGACATGTAATTGTAATTCCATAAATATATTTTGTAAAGCTATCATTTTGCTGTCCAAAATCTTCAGGAGCTTGTTAGTAACTACCAGAGGAATGAATGTCTGCACTCAGTTTGTTACTGAAGACTCTGCAGTCGGGCCTACTAACCTCTAGATGAGAAGCTCTCACAATTACCCTATGTAAATCCCTTCTTCAACCAAAATGGTCACCTTGTCTCCAGAATCCTCCTACCAGCATGCTTTTGTACCCACAGTTTGGAGGATAGTGCAGAAGGATCTTATCTCATATCTTATCTCCACCTTTTTTAGAATCCTTTTCCTAATCACCCTGACACGCTTGATCATAGTATTTGCACGTAAGAACCGTCTTTAACATACACTCATCTTACTTATTTCTTTCTAAGTATATCATTATCCCCAATATCTCCACAGCTACAAGATCTACATCTTTTGTCTTTAACAAATGGCACAGTGCCTTGCAAATAAGTACTCAATAAACATTTGTTGTTGAAGAAAAATTTTAATTTAGGATGCTTTAAGGGGATCTAATATTAAGCTACAATTTTTAAAAATTGGTTTCTCCAACTATCTCATCTCCTTACTCAGTATAACACAGTAACTAGATCACATCACTTAACTCCCTAGGTTTTACTTTCTTCAACAGTAAAATGAGAAAAAATTTGATCATACGGAGACACCTTAAAAGATATTTAAGGTCAGTGGTGATTATGATGAAATGGTGTTTAACACAACTGTTTTTGTCTGTGCATTTGTTAAAGATAGCTCAAAAAACCAGTTTCATAGGTAACAGGCTGAGCAAGCGAGCTTAAGAGTTCAAAAATGAGTTGCTAACTCCACATTAATTCATCCTGTTTGAGCCTTATTATTATGGCAGCTGCCCCATGGGACAAGCCTCTGACTTGAGTGACTGGCTCAACCAATGCTGACATTCCTTTCAATAATTCTCAGCATATGCATCTACCTGTACAAACTCGTTTTTGTTCATCTATTAATTTTTCTATGAAATGTCTCAAACACAAGTATTTTGGAAGAGAGTACAGCAGAGGCTCTGTCTGCAGAGTTACATTTTGGAGGAAAAAAAAAAAAAAGAGCAGTCCAGATAATTCTGGAAGCATAAATGGCTTCCTCCAAAAGGGCAGGATGTCAAGCATTAATAATTAGTGAGAGATGGAGTCTACAGAGCAGTGATGGGAGAAAGTGAGAGGCAAAAAAACAGGGCAACAAACAGTTGAAGAGAACTACCTTTGCTTCCTGGAAAGGGTATCCTCACCCCACTTGGTGCAAAACAGCAAGTCCTACTAGACTCCAAAAACTTCTTTCATAAAATCACAGAATGGACCACAAAGAACTTCTTTGACACACGCAAGAAAGGAAAACAAGAAAAGTCAGAAGAATCATCCAAATGAAAACTTATCTTTGAGCCTATACTCAATGGAACCTAAAGGTGGAGCTTTGAGTTCTGCAAAAATACTGTTATAACTCAATAGAAAATAATTTTAGCAGTTTCTGTAGGAGGAAAGAAGGAAAGAGAAGCAGATGAATCAGACTTGCTTGGGTATATAAAAGGAGCGGTGGGAGTAGTAACAATCTAGGATAAAGTGGTAAGAAGAGGGAGTCAAAAGGAAAGTTATTTGGCCCCCCGTGTTTGACATAATTTTAACTCTTGACCCCAATGTTAATTAGGTCTCAATTAGAGCCGCTATTATGTATATCTATACACACCACACACACACACACACACACACACACACACACACACACACACACAGGCTTCCTGCTGATAATTCACTATTCCAAGAAGTATAATTTGGAAAATTGGTATTGTAAAATGGATTTCATCAAATTACTCTCTCAGAACTGAGAACCTTGAAGAAAAAAGTAGTGAATAACTGATACACATTCATAATGCCTGGAAATAATGTGCATTTTATACCAATAAAAAGGATGTAGTTTCCTATTGTGGAAAATTTGTTGTTACAGAATATTTTTGGTAAAATATCCCAGATCAGGGGCACCTGGATGGCTCAGTGGGTTAAAGCCTCTGCCTTCAGCTCAGGTCATGATCTCAGGGTCCTGGGATCAAGGCCCGCATCCGGTTCTCTGCTCAGCGGGGAGCCTGCTTCCTCCTCTCTCTCTGCCTGCCTCTCTGCCTACCATAATCTCTCTCTCTCTCTGTCAAATGAATAAATAAAATCTTAAAAAAAAAAAAATCCCAGGGCGCCTGGGTGGCTCAGTGGGTTGAAGCCTCTGCCTTCGGCTCAGGTCATGATCTCAGGGTCCTGGGATCGAGGCCCACATCGGGCTCTCTGCTCGGCGGGAAGCCTGCTTCCTCCTCTCTCTCTGCCTGCCTCTCTGCCTACTTGTGATCGCTCTCTCTCTGTTAAATGAATAAAATATTTGAAAAAAAAAATCCCAGATAAGAACTGACTTTCCCTTTCCTACCACATAAAATCTCATGGAATTTACTCCATTATCTTCTGGGATATATAAGAGTTCATTACTCATTTGCCCTTGAGTTGGACAAAATCTTTATAAATCTTGAGAACTATTTATTTCCTGTCCTCCCAACTCCCTGGTAAGAAGGAGCTATTCTACATTTGCATGCTCCCTCTTCCCAGGGTCTGCGATAAAACTTTCAGAAGATTTTGACAAAGCCAACCTTAACTGATCTCCTTCTGCCCCGATAGTTGAATCTCAGTAACTGATCAGAGAGACCCAGGCCAGAACTTGTATCAAAGTTCTGATCATCATATCCCTTTCAGCCTTTTTTGTGCCAGTCTTAGTCCCCATCCAGAACGCAGAAGGGTAAGCCATGATCCTGGGTACTACCCTAGATTTCCTCTTCCTCACCTTCCAACCAAATAATCAACATATTCCAGCAACTTTACCTCTTAAATATCTCTTAAGTCCAATTCTCACTCACCCCAACCTGGGCAACCATCAATTCATTCACACATGTATTATTATCATAACCTCTAAATTCCTCTCCCAGCCTCCAAATTTGCCACTTGCAAGTTATTCTCTGTGTTGCAGCCAAGGTATTCATTCTCAAGTAACCATTCTCTTCTTACAGCCCTTTAGAAAATTCCTCTTTCTCCCCAAAGTCCAAACTACTTAACAAGAATCGAGAGCTCATCCTGATGTGACCCCAGTTACCACATTGACTTCATACAACTCACCCCTCCACCCACATCCACCTCCAATCAAGATTCCAGACATGTTGAACTACTTTGGTTCCCCAAACAAGCCATTTCTTTCTCATTTCCTGGCCTATGTTCATGTATGAACATTACCATTTGCCTACTCATCTTTTAGGTCCCTATTTAGATGGTACCTCCTCCAGGAGTCCTTTCCTTTCCCAAATGAGTAATGTGCCCTTCTAAATGCTCTCACAGAAACCTGTGCTTTATTATACAATACACTGTGCTAGAGTACAACCACCATTTGTTAACCTCTATTTGCCCTTGGACTGTAAGCCACAGGATGTCAAGGCATGAGTAGGTCTTGTCACCTCTGCATTCTCATACCTGATACATATTCTGGCACATCCAAGCTCTATAATAAGTATTGGCTGAAAGAACAAATACACACTCAGGCCCTAGGAATAAGATCATGCCTCCACATTGCCACTCTGCTACACCCTTCAAGGAGAGTAGTCTTGCCCCTAATCTCCAGTCCTATTTCTGGACCCTGCTGGAAATCCCTCCAAGTCTTCTCATTGTTCTTTTTTTTTTTTTAAGATTTTATTTATTTACTTCAGAGAGATCACAAGCAGGCAGAGAGGCAGGCAGAGAGAGCAGAGGAAACAGGCTTCCCACTGAGCAGAGAGCCAAACATGGGCCTCGATCCCAGGACCCTGGGATCATGACCCAAGCCGAAGGCAGAGGCTTTAATCCACTGAGCCACCCAGGCACCCTGTTCTTAAATAAAGTCTTAAATTGTTCTTAAAATAAAGTCTAAGACTCATAATGTGGCCTGAAAACCCTACTCCATCCAGCCTTTGTTTCATTACCACTTGTGGTAGCCAGACTATAAGAGGTCCCAATGACCCCAGCTTCCTGATATTCACATCCTTATGTAGTCCACCCACATTGTATCACTATTGGTGTGTGTGACCAACAGCATACAGAATTGATGACATATCACTTTTGAGGCTAGATCATAGAAGTCATTGTATCTTTTAGCTTTCTCTCTTCCGAATCACTTACCTAGAAAAAGTTAACTGCCATGTTACCTGTGGACCCACGTGATTAAAAACCAAAGTCTCTAGCCTATAGCCAGTAAAGAACTCAAGATTTCAACCAACAGCCATAGGAAAGAGCTTTCATGCAAGCAAATGCTCCAACCTCAATCAACTCTTCAGATGACTGCCATCCCAGCCAGTATTTTTATTACAACCACATGAGAGACCCTAAGTTAGAATCACCATCTAAGCCATTCCTGGATACCTGACCCACAGAAACTATATGATAATAGGTGTCTGTTGTTTTAAGTCACTACGTTCTAGAGTCATTTATTATGCAGCACAATAGATAATATAATACTCTGGTTCCATCATTGCCTACTGAACCTTATTAGACTTCTCTCAATCAAAGAACCATGCCAGCTTCCCTCTTGCCTGTGGATCTCTTTACATGCTGTTCCTTTACCTTTAGTCACCATGACAACTGCTTTATAGATCAGCCTAAATAGCATTTCCTCAGGAGTTTTCCCTGTCCCCCAGACCAGCTTAGGACATTTCTCATATGCCTTCAGGACAGCAGGCATTTTTCCTTGTTAGCCATTTTCATATCTATTTACAGCATTCAGTAACTCTGTGGAACATCAACTATTTGCCAAATGCTGTACCATGTAGCACAGGATCAAAATAAGCATTATTCTGCCTTCATAAAGTCCATAATCTGGAATTACTCTTTACTTAATTATTAACATTTAGTCATTTACTTGATGACATACACTTGATATTAATTTTACCCTCACTTTCCCTACCTCATTCTTCTCACACCATCAGTCATATCTTGACAATGCTACCTCTGAAATGTTTCTCAGCTGCAGTCCCTTCTCTGTATTGCCCTCCCCTTGACTTAATTCTCAGTCTAATTGCAAGAGCTTCATAGTAGATTTTACTACTGGAGGATTCCATGGCTGCTGCATTAGCTAACTTTTTTAGAGCCTCCCTCTGACCCATCTCTGCCATCTCAAGTCTAATCTATGCACCTCGGTGTGCACTGTCTCCCTCTCATGTAACTTACCTATTCTATTTAAGATCTCCACTGTCTACAAAATCAAGTTAGAAATTCCACACCCACGGGTGCCTGGGTGACTCAGTTGGTTAAGCGACTGCCTTCAGCTCAGGTCATGATCCTGGAGTCCGAGGATCGAGTCCCACATCAGGCTCCTTGCTCAGCAGGGAGTCTGCTTCTCCCTCAAACATGCTCCCTTCTCATGCTCTCTTTTTCTCTCTCACATAAATAAAATCTTAAAAGAAGGAAGAAAAGAAAGAAAGAAAGAAATTCCACACCCAGCCTACATCTCTCTTTCCAAACTTCCCCTACCCAGCTCATCTCCCAGAGCCCACC
>PITA01019178.1:0-38313 GCA_004023965.1 Spilogale gracilis | reverse complement strand
GTTGCAAACCCTCCATGAGGTGAGAGTTCCCCTCTGTCCTTTCTCGGAATCCTCACCTTAACGCCTGCCACAGCCTGGAACGCGTCCCTCGGAAGATCTGAGTCCACTCCCCAACGATGAAGCCTCAGGCCGCTCAGATTCCTAAGGCGGAAGTTAGTGTATGTCACTTCCGGGAACTCTGCCTGGGGCCCTCCAGGGATGACGTGGGGGGCAGGGCGGGGCTGAGGGACCCTCGCTTCTGCTAGTTCTTTACTTTGAAGCCTGGCAGGGCCTAAGACTCCTCCCTCTGCTGAGGAGAGTCCAGCCTCCTCAGAGTAAACCTCACCTCCCTCAAATTCCCGAAGTCAGGACACGACACATCCCATTACTCAGCCTGGTGTTTCCCAGGGCTGATAGTAGAGTGGGGTGGCTTCTAATCTACTCCGGATGGGAAAACTCCCTTACCTCGACTCCTTGCATTGGCTGAGTGCCCTCTCTCTTGAGCTGAGATCTCACCCGTGGGGTCAAGGCCCTTATCTCACCAAGGTACTTGTGAGGCTGGATCGTAGCATGACAGGCCTGTGTGGGGTCTGGAGGAGCTGACAGTAAGGGCAGGCTATTGAGTTGTTTGTGTTACTTATATATTTTGGATAGTAATCCTAATCAGATAGATGATTTGCAAATATTTTCTTCCATTTGTTGTTGATTGTTTCCTTTGCTTATGCAGAAGCTCTTCGGTTTGATGCAATCCCACTTCTCTATTTTTGCTTTTGTTGTCTGTTCTTTGAGTGTGATAACCAACAAATCATTGCTAACATCAATGTCTATTTTTTATAGAAGTTTTAAAGTTTGGGTCTTACATTTAAGTCTGTAATCCATTTGGAGTTGATTTTTTGTGTTGTGTAAGAGGTCCAATTTCAGTCTTCTGTATGTGTACATCTTGTGTTCTCAATCATTTTTTGAAGAGACTACCCTTTCCCCATTGTGTACTCTTGGAACTCTTGTCCAAGATTGCTTGACTGTAGATGTGTGGACTAATTTCTGATCTCTTTATTTTGTTTCATTGTTCTGTATATTTTTTACCATACTGTTTGATTATTGGAGATTTCTAATGTATTTTGAAGTCAAGAAGTATAATGCCTCCAGCTTTGTTCTTTTTGCTTATGTTTGCTTTGGCTATTCAGGGTCTTCATGGTTCCATATAAAATCTTAAGACTATTTTTTTATTGGAACTAAAATTTTAAAAACTTAATAAAAAAGGACTTTAAAATGAGACTTTTTTCTATTTCTGTAAAGAATACCTGTAGAATTTTGATAAGGATTGTATTGAATCTGTAGACCACTTTGGGTGGACTTTTTAAAAATAATATCAGTTCATAGAATCCATGAACATAGAAGTCTTTCCATTTAACTCTGTGTTCTTTAATTTCCTTCATTGATGTTTTATAATTTTCAGTGTATAAGTCTTTTATCTCTTTGGTTACATTTTTCTTAAATACTTTAATCTTTTTGTTGCTTTGGTGAATTTGGTTGGTTTCTTAACTTTCATTTTCAGTTGTTCAATATTTGTGCATAGAAACATCACTGATTTTTGTGTTGGTTTTTGTATCCTGAAACTTTACTGAATTTCTTTATTATTACTAATAGTTTTTTGCCATTGTTGAAAATTTTCTATTTATGTGATCATGATATAATCCATTTACCAGTTCTTCTAGTGGTGCTGAACGCCCTCAGCTTCTCTTTGAGAAAGTCCTCATTGCTTCATTTCTGAAGGATGGCTTTGCCTTGTATTTATCTTCATATATTTCATTATTATCCATTAAATGTCCATGGGATGAGTAGTGATGATCCCTTTTTCATTTCTTATATGAGTAATTCTGTCTTCCTTTTTTCTTGGTAAGTCTGACTAGAAGTTTATCAATTTTATTGATCTGTCCAAAAAGTCAGCCTTGGGTTTCATTGATTTTCTTTATTGTTTTTCTGTTTTCAATTTCATTGATTTTTTTGCTCTGTTTTTTTTTCTCTGCTTTCTCTAAACTTTGTTAAGTTGTATTCTACGGCCACTTAAGTCAAAATATATATTTTAAATCTCTGTGCTATTTTCTTTGACCCATGAATTATTTAAAAGAATGTTATTTAATTTCCAAACATTTGGGGGGTACTCCACCTTCTTTTTTAAAAATATTTTATTTATTTATTTGATAGAGAGAGAGATCACAAGTAGGCAGGGAGGCAGGCAGAGAGAGAGGAGGAAGCAGGCTCCCCACTGAGCAGAGAGCCCGATGAGGGCCTCGATCCCAGGACCCTGAGATCATGACCTGAGCTGAAGGCAGAGGCTTTAACCCACTGAGCCACCCAGGCGCCCGGCGGGTACTCCACCTTCTTGCTATTGCTTTTTGGTTTAATTACATTGCAGCTTATGAACATACTTTGATTTCTGTTCTCCTGAATTTATTAAGTTGTGTTTAATGGCTCTGAATTTTTTTCTATCTTGATAAATATTTTATGTCACTTGAGAATAATATACATTCTGTTGTTGTTGGATGCAGTATTTTATGAATGTCAAATAGATCAAGTTGATTGATAGTACTGTTCAGGCCACCCGCATCCCTACTGATTTTCTGCCTGTTTGATCTATCAACTACTGACAGAGTAGTATTGAAGTCTCCAAATAGAATAGTGGATTTGTCTATTTCTTTTTTCATCTCTATCAGATTTTGTTTCATGTATTGTGACACTGTTTTTAGTTGCATATGGATTTAATATCTTCTTGGAGAACTGACTCCTTTTTCAGTATGTAATGCCCTTCTGTATCCCTGATGATCTCCCTTGCTCTAAAATCTGTTTCTATGAAATTAATATAGCTACAATAACTTTCCTTTGATTATTGTTAGTATGGTATAATTCTTTCCATCCTTTTACTTTTGGCCTATCTGTATCTTTGTATTTAACATCGATTTCCTTTTTTTTTTAAAGATTTTATTTATTTATTTGACAGAGAGAGAGATCACAAGTAGGCAGAGAGGCAGGCAGAGAGGGAGGAGGAAGCACGCTCCCCGCCTAGCAGAGAGCCCAATGTGGGCCTTGATCCCAGGACCCTGAGATCATGACCTGAGCCAAAGGCAGAGGCTTTAACCCACTGAGCCACCCAGGCGCCCTAACATCAATTTCTTATAGACAAACTATGATTGGATATTTTTTTCTATCACTTTGGCTACCTGTGTCTTTTAACTAGTATATGTAGGTCATTCATATTTAAAGTGTTGATATTGCTGGATTAATATTTATCATGTTTGTAACTGTTTTCTATTTGTTTCATTTATTTTACATTTCCTTTTTTTCTCCTTTTTTCCCCACATTCTTTGATTTTGAGTACTTAATATGCTTCCATTTTATCTCCTCTCTTATCAGTTAGTATATCAAAGATAACTTTTTACCTGCCTTATTGAGATATAATTGACATATAACATTGTATAAGTTTAAGGTATGCAACACAATAATTTGATATACATATGTATTGTAAAACGATTAGTCCAGTAAGTTTAGCTTAACATGTCCAAGACACATATAGTTACAGTTGTGTGTGTGTGTGTGTGTGTGTGTGTGTGTGTGTGGTGAGAACTTTTAAAATCTATTCTTTTAGCCAGATTCAAGTATGCAACACAGTATTATAAACTGTAATTATCATGCTGTATATTATATCTCTAGAACTTATTCGTCTTATAACTGGAAGTTTGTACCCTTTGTCCACCTTCACCCACTTCCACGCCCCCCCACCTCCACCCTGGAAATCACCAATCTGTTCTGTTTCTATGTTTTGGTTTTTTGGATTCTATATGTCAGTGAGATGTTACTGTATTTGTCTTTCTCTGTCTGACTTATCAAATAGATGTCTTTATTTTTTTAATGATAAGCACTTTTTATTTTCTTTATTTAGTGAGCTATCCTGGTATATGAAAAACACGATTTAAAAATTCAATTAACATTTATTATTTTGGTGAAATATGCCATTGATTTTTTTAAAAAATCATTTGCACAAAAGCAATCTTGATATGAAGCAATGGCATATTTCACCAAAATATGTCTTAAAAAGTTTTTCACAATTTCCCTAGTTTACCATTACATTTATAATTCAAAAAAGTCTACTTTGAAATAACACTTAACTGCTTCACATGTACTATCTATATTTTATTAGAGTTCCCAATTTCTTCCTATTATTCATTTTTCTTATGCATATACTATAATCATCCAATACATTGTTACTAGGCAGTTATCAATTAGATCAATTATGAGTAAGAAAAATAAATCATTTTATTTGTTCATTTATTCCTTCTCTAATGCTCTACATTTCTTTATGTAGACTGAAGGGTTTTTTTAAATATATTTTTTAAAGATTTTATTTATTTGACAGAGAGAAACACAGCCAGAGAGGGAACACAAGCAGGGGGAGTGAGAGAGGGAGAAGCAGGCTTCCCGCCGAGCAGGGAGCCCAATGTGGGACTCGATCCCGGGTCTCCGGGGTCATGACCTGAGCCAAAGGCAGTCGCTTAACCAACTGAGCCTCCGAGGCATCCCAAATTGAAGGGTTTGATCTATGTTTTTCCCCTTCTGCCTGAAGAACTTCTTTTTAACATTTCTTTCAAGGTGCATGTATAGGCAATGAAAAGTCTTAGTTGTTGTTTGAGGAATTTTTTATTTTCCCTTTTTTTAAAGATTTTAATTATTTATTTGACAGAGAAAAACACAGCTAGAGAGGGAACACAAGCAGGGGGAGTGAGAGAGGGAGAAGCAGGCTTCCTGCCGAGCAGGGAGCCCAATGCAGGGCTTGATCCCGGGACTCTGGGATCAGGACCTGAGCCGAACGCAGATGCTTAACAACTGAGCCACTAAGGCGCCCCTTCCCTTTCATTTTTGAAGAACAGTTTTGCTGGATGTGGAATTCTAGGTTGGTGGATTTTTTTTCTTTCAATACTTTAAATGTTTCACTTCATACCCTTTTTTTCTGCCTATTTTCTCTAACTTTACTGTCCACTGAAATTCTTACATCTATGTGTTAGTTTTCTAGGGTTACTATAAGAAATTAGCACAGACTGGTTCCTTAAAACAGAAGTAAATTCTTTTTTATTATTTATTTATTTATTTTACAAAGCTTTTTTAATTTATTTGTCAGCGAGAGAGAGTGAGAGCACATGCAAGGGGAGTGGCAGGCAGAGGAAGCATCAGGCAGATGCTTAACCAATTGAGCCACCCAGGCATTCTTGTATTCTCTTTTTTAGATTTATTTATTTATTTTAGGAGGTAGGGGAGGGACACAGGGAAAGGGAGAGAGAGTCTTAAGCAAACTCTGCACTGAGTGTGGAACCCAGCACAGGGCTCAGTCTCACAATCCTGAAATCACGACCTCAGCTGAAACCAAGAGTCAGATGTTTAGCCAACTGCGCCATCCAGATACCCCCAGAAATGTATTCTTTCATGGTTTTGGAGGCCTGAAGTCTGAAATCAAGGTGTTGGCAGGACTCCACTTCTTCCCAAGACTCTAGGGAAAAATTCCTCCTTGGTTTTTCCATCATCTGGTGGCTCCAGGCATCCCTTGACTTGGGGCTGCATAGTTCGATTATCTGCCCCATCTTCTCATGACCTTCTCACCTGTGTCTCTCTGTGTATTCTGTATCTTTTCCTGTTTTTATAAGGACATTTGTCATTGGATTTTGGGCCCATCCCGATAACCCAGGATGATCTTATCTTGATATTCTGTAATTAATTACATTTGCAAATGACATTTCTTTTTAAGATTTTATTTATTTATTTATTTATTTATTTATTTATTTATTTATTTATTTGAGAGAGAGGAAAAGAGTGGGCTGGGGGAAGGAGCAGAGAGAGAGGGAGAAGCAGATTCCCTGATGAATGTGTAGCCTGATGTTAGCCTCACTCTCCCCACCTGGAGATCATGACCTGAGCTGAAACCAAGAGTTAGATGCTTAACCACCCAGGAGCTCCAAGATTTCATTCTTTTTCATGGCTGAGTGAAATTCCATTGTATATATGCACACCACCTCTTCTCTCTCTCCATAGTTTGGCTATTGTTGATAATGCTGCTATAAACATCAGGATTCAGGTACACCTTCAGATCTGTATTTTTGTGTCCTTTGGGTAGATACTCAGTAGTGCAGTTGCTGAATCTCAGGGTACTTCTATTTTTAACTTTTGAGAGACCTCCATACTGTTTTCCATAGTGGCTACACCAGTTTGCATTCCTTCCAACAGTGTAAGAGGGTTCTCCTTTATCTCCATTCTCATCAACATCTGTTGTTTCCTGTTTTGTTAATTTTAGCCATTCTGACAGATGTGAGGTGGTATCTCATCGTGCTTTTCATTTGTTTTTCCCTGATGATGAGTGAGGTTGATTATCTTTTCATGTACCTGTTAGCCATCTGTATGTCTTCTTTGGAAAAATATTTATTCACATCTTCTGTCTGTTTCTTAACTGGGTTGTTTTTGGGGCATTGAGTTTGATAAGTTCTTTACAGATTTTGGATACTAACCCTTTATCAGGTATGTTGTTTGCAAATATCTTCTCCCATTCTTTAGGCTGCCTTTTAGCTTTGTTGATTGTGTTCTTCAGTGTGCAGAAGCTTTTTATCTTGATGAAGCCCCAATAGTTCATTTTTGCTCTTCTTTCCCTTGCTTCTGGTGACATATGTAGTAAGAAGTTGCTATGGCTGAGGTCAAAGAGGTTGCTGCCTATGTTCTCCTCTAGGATTTTGATGGTTTCCTTTCTTACACTTAGGTCTTTCATCCCTTTTGAATTTATTTTTGTGTATGGAAAGTGGTCCGTTTCATTCTCTGCATGTTACTGCCCAGTTTTCCCAATACCACTGGATTATAGTTTCTTGAATACAAATACTCAGAACAACTTTCTGGATGTGAATATCTGCATCC
This sequence comes from Spilogale gracilis, assembly GCA_004023965.1. Taxonomy (NCBI): domain Eukaryota; kingdom Metazoa; phylum Chordata; class Mammalia; order Carnivora; family Mephitidae; genus Spilogale; species Spilogale gracilis. The sequence goes on along the minus strand of PITA01019178.1, from coordinate 31,392 downwards.
TCTCCATCTATGCTGCAAAAGACCCAAGTCTGGGTAATATACTTTCTGAGATGAAAGTAACCCCTCATGTTTAAAACAATACTAGGCTACTCAGTAGGGCAAGCATATATATATTTAACTTTTATTTTTTTTATTATGTTCAATTAGACATTATATAGTAGGGCAAGTTTAATTCACTAAAGTCTTGACAGAAATGATTGCCTTGAAACCTTGAAAGCAGTGCTGGAGATAGAAATAGAAATCTGAGAAGTGCTACATGGACATTGGGAAAATGAGGAGGGATAGAAAAGTTACCTACAAGTAGCCAAGAATTGAGTGGTCTTCAAGGCACATAAGGGAAATTTGTAGGAAAGAAGTGAGATTATTCATATATCTACTGAAACTTAAGTATTAAATGTCACATTACCTTGGAGGGATCTTAGGTAAGACATCCAAAGTGGTAGGTCATGATTGCTGAAATGTGGGGGACAATAGCATGAACCAATGAATGGGATGGCTGTGTTGAAAGGCTTGGAGGAAGCATCCTCTCTCTGCCAGTCAGAATTGAACATCATTTGAGGAAAGGTGGAAGGTAATTTGGATAAGGCTCTTTAGAGTTGTTTCAAAATGTTCTTTCTCTAGTTAGAGAACTTTGTCTTTCAGGATCCCCTTACACTGCACCCCCCTTTCCCCAAGATATCAGGAGTGGTGCTTTTTAATGTCCAAGCCACCTAAGAGTTACCATTGCCGGGGAAATTCCTTGGTGACCAAAGCATACTGATATGGTTCTTCACTGTCTTGGGAAGAGAGATTTATATAGGGAAATGACAAAAATTCTTTAGACATTCAGAGAACTAAAACCTTTGTCATGTGGCTCTGGTGAAATACATAATCACTTTTAGCATATGCACCTGAAAAAGTAGATCTAAAACGTTGATGAATCATCATTCTTCTGTTTTCATGTTTAAAAACTAAACATCCTATCTTACTGAATTTGGGAAATCTTTAGTATTTCTTTAAATAGTTTAAGACAAATAGTTTAGCATATATATATACACACATATATACACAGACATATATATACATATGTATATATGGCTAAGAAATATGCTTAACAGTGGGAACCACGTTAAATAAGCTTAGCAAAAGTATATCTTTTACCATAAAAATAATGCACTCATGTTGTAGTATTTTTAGACAATTGACACATGCTTAAAATAGATACTAAAAGTCACATGCATTTCTTTTCCATTTACATCCCCAGAATTTACCTCTGTGAACAATTTCTATATATTCATCCAGAGGGGTTTTATAAGTATACTAACATTTACATGAAGAATTTTAAATTATGATAAAATGTTTCCTGGACTTACTGTTCTGCATCTTGCTCTAATACTTAACATTAGATCTTGGACATTTTCAGTGTTAATATATATTTGTCTATCTCTTTAGTTTCATTGACTGGCCTTTAGGAATTTTCCAGTTTCCGGTTTCTTATATTACAAATAATATGGCAATAAATATTCTTCTGTCTTAGTGTATTTACATGACAGTTTTTGTAGGATAAATGCCCATAAATGGAATTGCTTGATTAAAAATATATGCACATTTTATAGTTTGTTAGTTACCATCACATTTTTCTGCAAAATTGTGCCAATATACACTCTCACAGTGTTCAAAACACTTGTTTCTCTTACATTTTATTTTTTCAGTGTTCCAAGATTCATTGTTTATGCCCCACACCCAGTGCTCCATGCAATACGTGCCCTCGGTACCCACCACCAGCCTCTCACATCCCCCTACCTCCTTCCCTCCAAGACCCTCAGTTTGTTTCTGAGTCCGAAGTCTCTCATGTTTCGTTTCTCTCCCCAAATTACCCTACTTCCCATTTCCTTTCCTTCTCCTACTGTCCGCTATATTACCCCTTATGTACCACAAGTGAAACCATGTGATACTTGACTTTCTCTACTTGGCTTATTTCACTCAACATAAGCTCTTCCAATCCAGTCAATGTTGCTACAAAAGTTGGATATTCATCCTTTCTCATGGAGGCATAGTATTCCATTGTATATAGGGACCACATCTTCTTTATCCATTCATCTGTTGAAGGGCACCTTGGCTCTTTCCACAGTTTGGCGATTGTGGTCATTGCTGTGATGAACATTGGGGTATATATGGCCCTTCTTTTCACTACATCTGTATCTTTGGGGTAAATACCCAGTAGCACAATTGCAAGGTCGTAGGGTAGCTCTATTTTTAATTTTTTAAGGAATCTCCACACTGTTTTCCAAAGCAGCTACACCAATTTCCATTCCTATCAACATTGTAAGAGGGTTCCCCTTTCTCCGTAGCCTCTCCAACACTTGTTGTTTCCTGATTTGTTAATTTTGGCCATTCTGACTGGTGTGAGGTGGCATCTCAGTGTGGTTTTCATTTGAATTTCCCTGATAGCTAGTGATGATGAACATTTTTTCATGTCTGTTAGCCATTGTATATCTTCTATAGAGAAGTGCCTCTTCATGTCTCCTGCCCATTTTTTGATGTGTTCATCTTCTTTTTGGATGTTGAGTTTGAGTAGTTTTTTATAGATCTTGGATATCAGCCCTTTGTCTGTAGTGTCATTTGCAAATATCCTCTCCCATTCTGTGCGTTACCGCTTTGTTTTGTTGACTGTTTCCTTTGCTGTGCAGAAGCATTTTATTTTGATGAAGTTCCAAAAGTTCATTTTCGCTTTTGTTTCCTTTGCCTTTGGAGACGTGTCTTGAAAGAAGTTGCTGTGGCCAATGTCAAAGAAGTTACTGCCTGGGGCGCCTGGGTGGCTCAGTTGTTAAGCGGCTGCCTTTGGCTCAGGTCATGATCCTGGAGTCCCAGGTTCAAGCCCCACATCGGGCTTCCTGTTTGGCGGGAAGCCTGCTTCTCCCTCTCTCACTTCCCCTGCTTGTGTTCCCTCTCTAGCTGTGCTTCACTCTGTCAAACAAATAAATAAAATTTTTTTAAAAAAAGAAAAGGTTACTGTCTATGTTCTTTTCCAGGATTTTGATGGATTCCTGCCTCACATTGAAGTCTTTCATCCATTTCGAGTTTGCCTTTTTGTGTGGTGTAAGATTATCCACCATGACCAGGTGGGATTTATCCCAGGGATGCAAGGGTGGTTCAATACTCGCAAATCAATCAACGTGGTAGAACAAATCAAGAAGAGAGAAGAACCACATGGTACTCTCAATTGATGCAGAAAAGGCATTTGACAAAATACAACATCCGTTCCTTGTTAAAACTCTTCAAAGTATAGTGATAGAGGGAACATTCCTCAACCTCATAAATTCTATCTATGAAAAACCCACAGCGAATATCATTCTCAACATGGAAAAACTGACAGCCTTCCCTCTGAGATCAGGAACAAGACAAGGATGCCCACTCTCACCATTACTGTTCAACATAGTGTTAGAAGTCCTAGCAACAGTTGGGACGCCTGGGTGGCTCAGTTGGTTAAGCGACTGCCTTTGGCTCAGGTCATGATCCTGGAGTCCCGGGATCGAGTCCCGCATCAGGGTCCCTGCTCGGCAGGAAGCCTGCTTCTCCCTCTCTCACTCCCCATGCTTGTGTTCCCTCTCTTGCTGTGTTTCTCTCTGTCAAATGAATAAAATGTTTAAAAAAAAAAGTCCTAGCAACAGCAATCAGACAACAGAAAGAAATAAAAGATATTCAACTTGGCAAAGAAGAAGTCAAACTCTCTCTTTGCAGATGACATGATACACTATGTGGAAAACCCCAAAGACTCTACCCCCAAACTACTAGAACTCATACAACAATTCGGTAATGTGGCAGGGTACAAAATCAGTGCACAGAGATCAGTTGCGTTCTTATACACTAACAATGAAAATATAGAAAGGGAAATCAGAGAATCAATTCCATTTACTATAGCACCAAAACCCATAAGATACTTAGGAATAAACCTAACCAAAGAGTTAAGGATCTGTACTTGAGGAACTAAAGAACACTCATGAATGAAATTGAAGGAGACACAAAAGATGGAAGAGCATTTCATGCTCATGGATTGGAAGAATACACATTGTTAAAATGTCTATACTGCCCAGAGCAATCTATACTTTCAATGCCATTCCATCAAAATTCCACCAACATTCTTCAAAGCATTGGAACACACAATCCTAAAATTTATATGGAACCAAAAAAGACCCCGAATTGAAGAAGAAAAACAAAACTGGGGGCATCTCGTTACCTGACTTCAGGCTTTATTACAAAGATGTGATCACCAATACAGCATGGTACTGACACAAAAACAGACAAATAGACCAATGGAACAGAGTAGAGAGTCCAGATATGGACCCACAAATCTATGGTCAAATCATCTTCGACAAAGCAGGAAAAAATATCCAATGGAAAAAAGACAGTCTCCTCAATAAATGGTACTGGGAAAATTGGACAGCTATGTATAGAAGAATGAAGCACATTTAAATCTTTGCCAATATGATTGGATAAATGATATCTGAGAGTTTTAATATGCCTTTTACAATTATTAGTAAAGATGGCTTTAAATGCATATTGGACAGTTTTATTTCTTGTTCTGTGCTTTCCTTTTGGTTTGCCTGCTTGTTTTCTGTTAGGGTTGTCTGTTTCTTTTCTTTATGGATCTGCAGTTAATGTAACAGCAACAATTATAGGCAACATTGTTAGAGCACCTAACTCTAGGTGTGCCAGAAATACATTAAATCCTTTATTATTTTATTTATTCTCCACAAAAACCCAAAAAGGGAAGAATACATTAGACAACAAAACTGAAGTACAGAAGGGTGAAGTAATTTACCCAAGGTCATATAGTGAATAGTTTCATTGGATTTTGAACTCTTGGAGTTTGTATCCATAGCTTACTCTCCTAATTGGAATTAAATTTATACATTAATTAGGCAAGAATTGATATTCTTTTCTTAAAGATTTTATTTATTTATTTGACAGAGAGAGATCACAAATAGGCAGAGAGGCAGGCAGAGAGAAACGAGGAAGCAGGCTCCCTGCTGAGCAGAGAGCCCGATGTGGGCCTCGATCCCAGGACCCTGGGACCATGACCTGAGCCGAAAGCAGGGGCTTTAACCCACTGAGTCACCCAGGTGCCCAAGAATTGATATCTTGACTCTATTGAAACTTCCCCTGACCACTGCTCTCCACTTACTTAGATTTTTAAAACACTTTTCCATTAAAATTTTATAATTTTGTGTATGATGGTCTTGCACATCTTTCTTTGGATTTATTTCTATACCTAGTATTTTTGTGGCTAATATAAATAATAATAAAATTTTTCTTTTTTTAATATCTTATTTTTGAAGTGATTTCTACACCCAATGTTGGGCTTGAATTCACAACCCTGAGACTTAAGAGTTGGATGCTCTGCTGACTGAGCCAGTCAGGTACCCTGACATTAAAATACTAAACTTTTTTTTAAAGATTTTATTTATTTGACAGAGAGAAAGACAGAGAGGGAACACAAGCAAGGGGAGCAAGAAAAGGAGAAACAGGGTTCCCGCTGAGCAGGGAGCCCAATGTGGGGCTTGATCCCAGGACCCTGGGATCATGACCTGAGCCAAAGGCAAATACTTAATGACTGAGCTATCCACAGGTCCCTAAAATTTTTTAATTGTGATTTCTAACTCTTTATTGCTAGTATGTAGAAATTAAATTGATTTTTGTATGCTGTTATCACTTTCAGCAAGGTCAATGAACCCACTCCTTAGTTCCAAAAAATTTGTTCTCTTGGTTTTCTATGTACATAAACTTACCTATTATTACTGCCAGTCCCGTTTTCTTCCTTTCCAAACCCAATATCTTTTGTTTCTTTTTCTTGTCTTACAGTGCTAGAAATTCTACTAGTATAGAATAGATATGATTCTAGTTCATTTTTTCACACTAGACTCTTAAAAATTCCCAATGAACATAACCATATTAAAGGTATCGTGAGGCCCCTCAGCTATCAATCTGCTATGAGTTATGTGACATTACGATGTGTCATGTGCTATTCTGCGTGCTTTCTATATGTTAGCTCATTAAATCCACCTAAAATGCTGTGAGGCAGGGACAAATGTTATCTTTACTCTGTGACTGATGAATCTGAGCACCCAGAGAATATGTTATTTGTTCCATGTCACATGACTAGTAAGGGACAGCATCCACCTGGTGTGGTTCGAAAGTCCATCCTTTCAACTACTCTGCCAAACGGAATTAAAATTATATTCTAATGCATTTACTTTTTTAAAAAAGATTTTATTATTAAGTAATCTCTTTACTTAACTTGGGCACAAACTTACAACAGCATCAAGAGTTACATGCTTTACCAACTGAGCCCACCAGGCGCCCCTTCTAATATATTTGTGAATTTTAAAACAATGATTGGTGTAGATTATGTTTATCTTGAAGTTGTGGGAAAATCTTAAGTCATATGTATATGGAAATGTAGAACAGTTCTCTTGCCAGTCAATGTCTTAATCTTCCTCTGCCTATATGCTCATATGCAGACCATGTGAGCTGAATTCTTCAATAAGGTGACTAATTAAATACCAAATGGCCATCTAAAATAGAACAACGATCAAAGCATAGTGAGTAGATTGCTTAGGTGTCTGTAATAGTGAATAGTGTATTTTCCCCTAAAGAGTTTATAACCAGGACTTCTACATACAAAATCTGGTTAGTTTAAGAAGGTTCACTGGTGTTTCCAAAATTGGTATGGTATCACTGGCAGATCTTTTTATTCATATGTAATTATAGTTGTGTAGGGTTTCTAAGGTAGAGAGGAACATTTTCCTATCCAGAGCCAGTCAGAAGCGAAATTCTGGTGCCACTCATATGGGCAGAATCCATTTGGGGGCCTCTGTAGTGGAATGATAGGTTGACAACTAACGATGTGAACCTGCTCATAGGAGCTCTGAGCAACTTACTTATATGATCCACTTATTTGTAACTTATGAGTAACAATGAGTGGGTTAAAGTCATGTAGGTTTTGTTCTGATTACACTTTCTCTGTAAACACAAATGAAACTTTTATATGAGTTACATTTGCTATCATTTTATATACGTGACATTTTTATGTAAGAGTATATAGCACTTCTCAAACTAATCTGATGCTAGTATCATGAGAAATGGCAATGTGTGGTCTGTGGAAAAAGGAATTCTATAATCAAATTATTTTAGCCTCTTTATCCTATCCAGCAGCTTGATCATACTTCTACCCTGTATAAGATTATTCTTTAAATGAATACTTACAGTTGTCCAATATCCAGTTTCAGAGATCCCTTTTCTTCTTTTTCTAATAAATCCATGTGTAATGAATATACCTTAAGAAAAATGAGTGTGTTCTTTGTATTTTAATAAGATATTTTTGGTCCTCGCAGAAATGACAAACATGTAAACTAGCAGCAGCAAAACTGTATCATAAGTGGTAGACTAAAGCAGATAATGAGACAAATACATATGTAGCAGAAAAGGGAAACCTAAGTCTTCTGGGAAATTTGGGAAGGTTTCATAGAGGTGGTGGCCCTTAGGTTGAGAAAAAAGAGATGTGTAGGAGTTTTCTAGGCAGACAAGTGTCCTTAAGAGCAAGGTTGTTGTTGTTGTTGTTGTTTTTTAAGATTTATTTATTTATTTTTTGTTTGTTTGTTTATTTATTTATGAGGGGGGAGAGCACACCTGGTGGGGGAGAGGGAGGGAGAGATTCTCAAGCAGACTCTGTGCGAAGCATGGAGCCCAGTGTGGGTCTCAATCTTACCAACCTGAGATCATGACCGACAAAACCAAGAGTTGGATATTCAACTGACTGAGCCACCCAGGCCCTCAAAGTGCGGGTTATTTTTTAAGTCAAGGGTATAGTTGCTCTCACTGCTTAGTGCTCATCATTAAATCATTCTTCAACTACTGACTTTCTTCTTGGCCTGTTTCACTGTACTTTAGGGATCTTTATTCCATGGTAAATAAATCCCCCTATATCCAGAACTTCTATATAGAATACTTTGCTCTCAAGACATGAAGAAATGTGAGAAACCATAGCAAACTTTCTCCCAACAGTTTTCATCTGAACTGTAGACTGATACATATTCGACTGAATACTAGATATCTCTACTTGGGTATCCTAAAAGAAACTTCAGATTAACCAACTGAGTCACCAGGTACCCTACTTCAAATTAAACATGTTCAAAATTGAATTCTTTTTCCTCCAAACATCTGCACAACCTTTTCTGGTATGTTCACTTCTTGCCCAATGACTGAAGACTATGGGTCACATATAGAACCCTACAGAAGCAACAAAGAGGGAGGACCCTAACTCTGCCTTTGGCATCTTGAGGGTGGGCTTTGAGGAAAGCTTTACAGAGGACATGACACTGAGAAGAAACCTAAAAGATTAAAAAAGTAAAAGGTGTTGAAAGAAGATAGAATACTGTACCCAAAATGTATGCATTTAGGAAGCTACGGCATGTTGAAGACTTGTGGATACATGCTATGGCTAGGCAGGGTGGGGCAGAATCAGACTCAGGAGGAAGGCAGACAGCTGCACATGGTGTCAATCTATTACATAAACCATTGAAGTGTTAAATAGTAAATGACACCAATTAATTCAAGTTTCTGTCTACAGTTCATTATATAGAAACCAGATCCCCTCTAACTGAAATATACAGCACCTCGAGTAGAAATAAAAATGTTCCTAGTGGTGCTGACTTCTCATTGTTGAATGGATTTTGCAACAGACTCATATAAGTTGCAGGTTCCAACTACAGGTGACACAGCTAAACCCATGGCCAGTTATAGGGCAGTCATCTAAATTCAACAACAAAGTATAGGACTATTTATTTGGAGTAAGAAATTTCATCTAGTAGCTACATTTTAAGTGATTCACTGTACCTCCCAAGAAGAGGTCAGGATTTGGAAATTGTATGGAATAAATTAATGTCATAAATCCTTTACCTTAAAACATAAAGAAGAACAAAATTTTATTATGAGGAAATTCATTTCTTCCCATCCTCATTTTTAAAAATGGCTGAGGAAGTATTTAAAGAATATTGATCTGATTGGGTGAAAAATTATTAGCCATCCTAGGAGTACTATCTTTTTTTTTTATCATTCTGGCTCTGAATATAGGGGAGTAATGTGGTATGAGGCTTCAAAAAATCAGCAGGGGACAGATAACTAACAGGCCATATAAGCAACATTAATACGAAATTTATCTTATGTATTATTGGGATCCATGGAAAGGATTAAGCTAAGAGATTGGTGGAATCCCATTTACATTTCAGACAAATCACTCTTCTAGTCACGCAGAAGGTAGCTTGAGCAGGGAGAGGAGGGAGAATAATTGAAGGACAGAAAACCACTTAGGAAGCTGCTGGCATAATCTAGGGATGAAATGATGAGGTACTGAACTAGTCAGTGCTTGTAGGAATGAGGTACCGAACTAGTCAGTGGTTGTAGGAATGAATGCTTGTAGGGAAGGATATTCAGAATCTTTTTTAAGAGACAGATGCTGTAATACTTGGTGACTGGTTGGGTGTGGTGGATGAAGTGGAGGTATGAGTCTAGAAAGCCTTATTCATCCATTCAGTCCCAAAATATATTGATCTAATTTGTGCCAGAATCTGCTAGAGCCTAGAAATCCAAAGATAGGTAAAACACGATCCCTGTATTCTGATAAGAGAAATAGATATGCATATAAATAATTATAAGGCAGCATAATAGGTCTATAGTAAAATTATGTACAAGCTACTAGTGGGGACTGAAGAGGAGGAAGGGAGGAGGCCTCCAGAGAGGAGGTACCCTTTAAGGCAAGTCTTCAGAACATATAGGAATTCCTATGAAATCATTCCTGAAGGAGGGAGCTATATGTGCAAAGCAGAGACTTACAACTTTAAAGCAATATAACATTATTTGGATAATGAAACTTCAAGTTGTTCAACCTGACTATGTGGGTGAATGAGGGGGGTGAGGGATGAGCGAGGCCATATGCAATTAGAATGATCAGCTCACAAAGTGCTTTGGAAAACCCCATGCTGATGAGTTTAACTTGTCCTAAAAGCAACGAGTAGTCACTGAAGGCTTTAAAAGAGAGCAATGACATGGTCTGCGTTGTGTTTTAGAAAAAATCCTCCTCTTTGAGACAGAATTCTGCAGAGTTGATCATGTTTTTTTTGTGTGTTTCTACAGTACTTCTATTTTATCACATATCGCACTTGAGTAAGATTGAAAGGGTTAGAACTGTTTAGCTTTGGACCTTGGGCAAGTCAGTTTCCCACTGATTCTTTTTCTTCTTCTTTTGAATGAGATAATAATAGTACCACCCCATTGGTTCCTTGTGGGTATTCAAAGAGATAATGTATGTAACAGTGCCTTAAATACCACAGGCACAAAACAATGCTATTATTTTTATTTGTGTGTTTCCAAGATAATCTACCCTATCAGACTTTGACCTTTCCAAGGGTAAGAATTGTGCCTCTATTCGTTTCCAGGCTCTAGTGGGGTGTATAGCTATGGTGAACAAGATCATGTGCCACCCAGATCCCTCTTTAGTGAAAGATTTGCTGCCCCAGCTGTTGGGAGAACTGTCGGCAGACAGTCTTCATTTAGCCCCTTCAGGGATCATCTCAGCTACACAGAGCTGCCTTGATCAAGATTATATCCCTTCCCGAGGTGGCTCAGACACAGTGAGTAGTTGATTTAGACATATGTATAGGCCTGGTAATATCCACCCACAGACAGGGCTGTTCTGAAGGGCAGCTATAGCTTCAAAGAGCATTGTTGAGTTAGACAAGGCTATCATTGGGCTGCATCGTAACTTCTCCCACTGCCCACTCTATCTCATCCTCTCCCTTCCATAGATGTTTATCTCAAGGACATTCAAGTCCATCTCAGAACTGTCTTCCTAGAAAATGCAGCCCACAATTGTGGCATTTAGTAGGTAGTCAAAAAGCTAGTTAAATGAATGAATGCTCAGCCGATTTCTGTTGCTGAATGTAAAAATCATGGGCTTTATGTGTTATTTAACCTTTCCTCCTTTCATCTTTATGGGGTTGTAGTAAACAATGTGCTCCAAAAGAAGAATATACTCTTAGGTATGTGAATCCAGGAATAAATTATACTCTGGCAGAGTGCAGACTTTCTCTGCCAAAAGTATTTCTGTTGGCTTCTCTCTTTATAATTAAACCATGTTCATCTTTGAGGATGTCTTAAAAAGAAATGCTTGGATTTTAAGAGAATGCAATATGAAAGGAAGCTGTGTTGATAATGTCTTCCTTAACGGCTATCTAATGCAAGAAAGTTTAAAAGTATTACATAAAGTAAATCAACTCATATACCATGCGAAAATGTAGTCTTTTGTTTCTTAGTGTTTTTGTTGGTAGGAAAAGGCCTTTAATTTCTTTTGTTCTTTCTTTTTTCTTTTTTTTTTTTTTGAGAGAGAGAGAAAGAAAGTGAGCAGGGTGGGGAGGGGCAGAAGAAGAGGGAGAGAGAGAATCTTAAGCAGGCTCCACATCCAGCACAGAGCCGAATATGGGACTTGATCTCATGACCCTGAAATCATGACCTGAGCTGAAATCAAGAGTTGGATGCCTAGCTGACTGAGCCACCCAGGTGCCCCAGGACCTTTAATTTTTTTATTCATCATGTCATATATAACAAGGTGTTATATATATATATATATATATATATATATATATATATATATATGTATATATATATATATTCCTCTGAAATTTCATATAAGGAAGACATGTTACAGAAAGGAAATATATGCCATATATATATAAATTTATATATAATATGATATATATATTTTTATATATATTTTTATACATGCATATATAATATGATCTGGCTGTCATGCAGAACTTGGTTCTGTGGTGAGAGAGAGGTTCAGGTTGGAAAATTCTGCCTTAGATTTTGGTATGGGTTCTGAAGGCATAGTTTAATAGCACTGGACATGCCTATAGATAGCTATTCTAATTAGAACTTTCTCCCCTAAGGAAGGTATAGATGAAACCAGAATTATGGATGGGGATAAACATGTAGGTGCACACTTTAAAATTATGCACTTGAATGAAATTTCTGGGCTGTGTTGATTGAAATCTGACCTGATAAGAGGCAATGATTTCAATATATTGTGACTGGACATCTAAATTCTGGTTTCCAAGTGAAGAAATGAAATTATGAAGATATGATACATTTAGAAAATGAAATTTAAGAAGGAGTAATCAAATTAATCACTTTATAATGTATATCACTGGGCATGCAAGAACTAAATGAACTTTTAAAATGGTCAGGCAGATAGACTTTCTAATTTAACAGATATGTATTAAGCTGTAGATTGTAGAGGAAAGAATCATACTGGGTCTAGCTCAGAGCTTCTATACTGCAGGGTGCTAGGCTTTAGACTGGTCTTGGCTTAGCTGGTAGCCTAAGCATGCTCATGGCATGACTAACAGCATAGCATGGGTCTATAGTACCTGCATATTTCAATAACCTGAACTCATCATTATAGATAATAGCTTCACTCCTGTAACAAGAGGAATTTTGAGCCCTAAATTCCTCCAGGAGGGAGAAAAATTCCTCTGAAATTTCATATAAGGAAGACATGTTACAGAAAGGAAATATATGCCATATTCTAGAGTTCTAGATTGCATGTATGCTTTGTGTGATACAGTAGGCTCATATGTCAATAGGACAACCAATTACTAGATATGTTTATAGAGTTGAGGAAAATAACTCGAAGTTACTTTTATTTTTATGAACACTATGGAAGGGGAAAAAAGTTGAGATGGAGAAAAAATGAGATTTGTTTTGAATTTCATAATACTCAAATTCAGCAGCTAGAACTGATCAATCCAGAGAAAGATCTGGGTGCCAACTTGTACTTTAAGAGGCACTTCATAATATTCCTATGGTACTTTTGATGTGAATATGAAGTCAGTAGTTCAAATACATATTAAAAGTTTCCTTTCAAGATGCTTATAACAACAAATGAATCCTATGTTTTGGTCCAAACACAGGGAACAAAATTTAATACTAAGGCAAATAAGAACTAAAGAACAAATGTAAAAAGCCCAGAAATGGTGTCAACCACTTGGGTTTGATGTGATGAGGGACTATAATACTTCACATTGTTTGGAGTTGATAGTTTCTAGTGTATCCTCTGAATGTCTTTATAGTCATTTTCAGAGTAAGGGCTATTCCAGTAGTTAAGTTTCATCCAATTTTTAGCTTCAACATTTGTTCTCCTTTGTAAATACATAGCCATTACATAAAAATAAACATTCATTAAAAAGAAAGAAATAGGATATCTTACCCCATTTTATAGCATTTAAGATTAAAATGATGGCCTTTAAGCAAATTGCTTCTCCATAGGTATTAGCTGAGCAGTTGCATATGCATTCATCCATTCAGCAAACTTTTTAAACAGCTTTATTATCACTGGCATAAAAAATTGTATATATTTAAGATATACAACCTGAAGTTCTGATAAACATATACATTGTGAAATCATCATCAAGATCCAGCTAGTTAACATATCCATCACTTTTTCATGGTTACCATTGTTTATGTGTGTGTGCGTATGTGTGTATGTTGAAGATTTAAGACATATCCTCTTAGCAAATTTCAAAGTATACGATACAGTATTATTCACTACAATCATCCACACTGTACATTATATCTTCAGAACTTGTTCATTTTGTGTAACTGAAAGTTAGTATGCTTTGACCAGCATCACCCCATTTCCCCTGCCCACCCCCAGCCCTGGCAACCACTACCCTACTGTCTGCTTCTATGTGTTTGACTACTTGAAATTCCACATAGAAGTGAGATCACACAGTACTTGTCTTTTTGTATCTGGCTCACTCAGCATAATGTTCTTCAGGTTCACGTATGTTGTTGTAAATGGCAAGACTTCCTTCTTTTTAAAGGCTGAATAATATCCCATTGTGTATACACCACATTTCCTTATTCATTCATCTGCCAAAGGACGTTTAGGTTGTTTCCATATCATGGCTGTTGTGAATAATGTTGCAGTGAACATGAGGGTGTAGATATCTCTTCACAATGCTATTTTCAGTTCCTTTGGATATATACCCAGAAGTGGGAATGTTGGATCTATTTTTAATTTTTTGAGGAATCTTCATACTGTTTCCTATAGTGACTATACAAATTTACATTCCAGTCAATAGTGTACAAGGGTTCCTTTTCCTCCACATCTTCATCAGTGCTTGCTATCTTCTGTCTTTTTTACAATAGTCATCCATATATATATATATATATATATTCATTTATATTTATATATAATATATATTTATATTTATAATATATATTTATATATTTTTTAGCCATTATAATAGGTGTGAGGTGATATCTCATTGTGGCTTTGATTTGCATTTCCCTGATGACTAAAGATGTTGAATGCCTTTTCACATACGTGTTGGCCATTTGAATTTCTTTTTTAAGAAGTGTTAATTTAGGTCTTTTGCCCATTTTTTAATTGGGTTATTTGTATTTTTGGCATTGAGTTGTATGGGTTCCTTATATCTTTTGGATATTAATCCCTTATCAAATATATTGTTTGCAAATATTTTTTCCATTATATAGGTTGCCTTTTCATGTTTCCTTCGCTGTGCAGAAGCTTTTTAGTTTGATATAGTCCCACTTGTTTATTTTTGCTTTTGCTGCTTGTGCTTTTGAAGTTATATAAAATATCATTGCCAAACCAATGTCAGGGAGGGTTTTCCCTGTTTTCTTCCGGTAGTTTCAAACTTTCTATTTAATTCCTTAATCCATTTGAGTTGATTGTTGTCTATTGTATAAGACAGGTGCTCAGTTTCATTCTGTTACATGTAGATATCCAGTTTTCCCAGCGCCATTTGTTGGAGAGACTATTGTTTACCCATTGTGTGTTTTGGCACCCTTTTTGAGTATAAACTGACTGTAAATGCATAAGTTCCACCCCTGAATGCACCAACCATGGCAGAATTTTCCTTGTCATTACCTGAATATGTTCTGTAGAGTTTTAGCTTTGCTCCTGTATCCCTTTGCCTGAAGTTCATTCCTCACTGCACCCCACCCCTTAATGGCTCCCTTACTTAGTATTTAATATGTCACTTCTTTTTGAGCTTATTGAACTTTATTTCTAGTAGGGACACTTAATCCTAGTGGACAATGGTGGTTAATACCGAGTCCAACAAAACTGTGTTCAAATTAAAGCTCTCTCTTTTTTAATAGCTGTGAAATCATGCACCAGTTAATTAACCATATTAAACCTCTGTTTCCTCGTCTGTAAAATGGAAATAATTATAACACCTTTGTCATGGGGTTGTGGTGAGGATTAAATGACATAATGGTAACACACTTCACACAGTGCCTGGCATGTATTAATACACTCAATAAGTATTGAACCAAGTACTCAGTAAATATAAGTTGTTTCATTAGTATTTCTCTAGGTGTCTCTCTCCCTTTTTAGGTTTGGGTCTTCCAAAACTATGTCTAGACATACATAGCACTTGTCACGGGCTTTGTAAATCATGAGGACCCAATAAGCAGTTGTTAGCATGAATTAATTCAAAAGGAGCTATGTGACCAGTTCCCTAGTGGATCAAGAGATTTGTGAATACATGAGAACTTGTACTGAGCCAGCTGTTCTTTCCAAAACTCACAACTCTTTTAGGTTCCATAGCATTCTGTAGACATGATATTATCTAGGTATCATGTGACGTCTTATGGGTTTCAGATTATGAAATATTGTTAGGTTTTGACGAACAGACAAAGATTTGTTGGAAATTTCAAAGTTACATAGTTGGTTCTTGTTTTTCATTTTTTCTATATTTAGAGTTCACTGAGTGAAATAATTTCCTAGTCACAGTTGAATGGAAAACCATAGTCAAGCTACAAATTAGAGTAAAATACTAGCTTCTTGATATATTTGTCCAAAATGCAATTTCCCTCTGCTTCCAATATAATTTACTAAATAAGTACAGTCTAATAATGTGTCAGATATCATTTTTCTTTTTGTGCATGAACTGAAATATTTTTCTATCATTTAGTGATTACTTGGAATCTTGCCAACTAAGAATCATATACCAACTGCTGAACATCCCACTTAGAGTCTCCTCAACACAAGAGGCTTAGGGAGTGTGGAAACATACATCCATTAGAGCTGGATAACAATAGAAGGGAACAATGTACAAATAGCTAATAAATGCTTAGAGCACAGTTTCAAAAGCACAAAACCATTTGTTTTTCTTATCAAATTAAATATTCCAAAGCATTATTTAAATAACTGTCTTTGGTTCAGGGCACACTGTGTGGTGTATTAGAAATATGTGTATTTCCTTAAATTGTAGAAAGCAGAACAAGGATACAAATACAAAGATGTTTTCAGTAGTCCATGATTCTGACACTGAGTTGGCATTCTTGAAAGTAATTTTGAGGGACTCTCAAAAGTCTTTAAAGTTTTAATGAAGATTATGTTATTTGCTTCAAACCTCATCCTTCCATATGTATATGTTGCAGCAGTGTCCTTCCAACCCCAAATTTGAGTAGAGGTGTATTATTCGCCCTGGACAGCAGAATAAGATGGAAGCAAGAGTGAGCCAGTTCCAAACCCAGGCATCAAGAGGTTTGCATGTTTCTGCTTGCTCTTTGACCTCTGCTTTTGCCAGAAGAACATAGTGAGCTCAGGACAGCTCACTGGACTCCAAAGAAGTATGAAGGAAAAGTGGGGCCAAGTTGCTGCCATAGCAAAGCTCAGCCTAGATTAGACAACTCCCGGGTATGTGAGCAAGCAAATCTGAGATTGGCAGAGCTGCCCAGTCTATCCTAGATTAGATCAGTCAATCCTCTCGTATGTAAGCAAGCACATTTGCAATAAGCAGAGCCGCCCGGCTGATCCCAATCTAAATAAACCAAACCCTAGATGTATGCACCAGCAATATTGTGATTCATGGATCTGTCGTACAGCATCCAGCCTAGATTAGTTGACCCACAGTGTTGGCTAAAAAAAATGCTTACTATTTATTCCTCTGAGATTTTGTGGTTGTTTGCCACATAATGTTATTGTGGGCATAGTTGACTGATAAGTTGTGTACAAACATGTAAAAAGTTCTGTAATATTATGTCATAACAAGAACCCTATTATCATGAGTGAAGACCAGATTTATATTGTCTATATCTATTTATATTATCTACATCTATTATCAAATGTGAAGACCAGTTTTATAGACTATTACACAGATGTATCCAGTCTGGATAATATTATTTCCATCTCTCAGCCTGTCTACTTACCATAACTCTAAAACCTAACTTTATTCTCTAATAAAAGTTGATAGTCAGGAATTAAACCGAGAAAATCTAAATTTCTGAAAAATATGAAACTAAATTCAGAAATCTCTTGTTTTAAATCACTTTTATGTATCCAGTTGTTTATAATTATATGAAAGTAATTCTTAAGCATTGGGCCTTGGAATCCAGAGGAAGAGGGTGCATGGAGTTATTGCACATAGTCCTAGAAGCCACCTCTGTGCACATTTCCACACATTTACATGCAGCTAGCATTTGACATGAAAGGGCTGGAAATGACCATCACAGGGTATTTTATGTAAGGCAATGAATAATCTGAAAGTAAAATTTTAAAAATGTTTCATTCACAATAACATCAAAAAGAAAAATGCTTCCAAACAAATTGACAAAATAACTTCAAGTCTTATAACACTGAAAACTACAAACATTGTTGTAACAAATTAAAGGAGATTTAAATAAATGGAAAGACATTCCATGTTCATGGATTCTAAATCTTAATATCGTTAAGGTGGCAGATTGATCTATACATACATTGCAATCAAATTCTCAGCTGGCTTTTTGGCAGAAATTAACAAGCTATCCCCAAAATCCATATGGAAATGCAAGAAATCCAGAATAACCAAATTGATGGAAAGAACAAAGTTTGAGGGCTCACACTTCCCAATTTAAAAATAAGGGTGCTTTAGTAAAGACAGTGTGGTAGTGGTATACAAATAAGCATATAAATTATTGGAACGGAACTGAAATTCTTTTTTTAAAAAGATTTTATTTGACAGAGAGAAACACAGCCAGAGAGGGAACACAAGCAGGGGGAGTGAGAGAGGGAGAAGCAGGCCCCCTGCCGAGCGGTGAGCCCGATGTGGGACTCGATCCCGGGTCTCGGGGATCAAGACCTAAGCCGAAGGCAGTCGCTTAACCAACTGAGCCACCCAGGCACCACTGGAACTGAAATTCTTGAAATACCCTTACATTTGTGATCAACTTATGTTTGACAAAGTTTCAAAGTCAGTTTAATAGAGAAAGGAGTCTTTCTTTTTAAGCTTTTATTTATTTATTTGAGAGAGAGAGAGAGTGAGTGAGAGAGAGCATGAGAGGGGAGAATGTCAGAGGGAGAAGCAGACTCCCCCCAGAGCTAGGAGCCCGATGTGGGACTCAATCCTGGGACTCCAGGATCATGACCTGAGCTGATGGCAGTGGCTTAACCACTGAGCCACCCAGGCGCCGAGAATCAGTCTTTTCAACAAATGGTCCTGGAACAATTGGATAACATATGCAAAAAAAAAAAAAAAAAAAAAAAGAATATATACCATTTACCTAGCCCAGTACACATAAGTGAATTCAAAATCTCGCATACCAAAATGTAAGTTGTAAAACTATAATCCTTTTAGAAGAAAATCTTTGTGACTCTTGGATTAGGCAAATTCTTTTTTTTTTTCTTAATGATTTTATTTTTAGGCAATCTCTACACCCAACGTGGGGCTTGATCTCAAAACCCAAAGATCAAGAGTCACAGGCTCTGCTGACTGAGCCAGCCAGGCTCCCCTAGGCAAATTCTTAAATATAACTCTAAATACATGATCCATAAAAGAAAATACTGATAAATTGAACTTTATATAAGTAAAAAGTTCTTGTGCTTCAATAGACAACGTTAAGAAAATGAAAAGATGACCCACAAACGGGGGAGAAAAATATTTGCAAGTCATATATCTGATAAAGAGCTGGTATCAAGAATAAAGAACTCTTGCAACTCAATAATGAGAAGACAGCCAATTAGGAAATGGGCAAATGATTCAAATAGACATTTCAGCAAAACAATATATGGGTGGTAAATAAATACATGAAAAATGCTCAATACTATTACTCAGTATAAAAATGCAAATTAAAACCACAATGATAATCACTAGAATGGACACTGCTGGTGGGAATGTAAAATGTTGCAGCCAATATTAAAAACAGTTTGACGGTTTCCTGGATAGTTAATCATAAACAAACCACACATCACAACAATTCTAGTCCTAGATATCTAAGCATGAGATATGAAAACATGTTCCCACAAAGAGTTATGGGGGAATTTTTTTCAAAAATTTTATTTATTTGACAGAGAGAAACACAGCCAGAGAGGGAACACAAGCAGGGAGAGTGAGGGAGGGAGAAGCAGGCTTCCTACCGAGCAGGGAGCCCGATGTGGGACTCGATCCCAGGTCTCCAAGATCACGACCTGAGCCGAAGGCAGTCGCTTAGCCAACTGAGCCACCCACGCGTCCCTGGGGGAATATTTATAGAAACTTTTTTTTTTTTTTAGCATCTGCAAATTGGAATCAATCCAGATATCTGTCAATAGGTGAAAGGATAAATTAGAATGTGGTCTGTCCATACAATGGAAAACTATTCATCAATAAAAAGAAACAGACTATTCATACATTCTGCAACATGAATGAATCTCAAAAACATAATACTAAATGAAAGAAAGCCAAATCCAAAATATTATATATTATATGACTCTATTTATATTTAATTTCCAGAAAAGATGAATCTATAGAGACAGAAAACAGCTGGCTACCTGGAACTGGGTCTGGGAGTGGGAATTGATTATGCATGGATATGAAGAAACGTCGGAGTGATGGAAATGTTCTTAAACTAGACTGTAGTGATAGTTGAACAGCTCTGTAAATTAACTAAAAATCATTGAAATCTATATTTAGAAAGGGTAAATTATATGCTATAGAAATTATATCACAATGAAGCTGTAAAAATGGCACATGAAAACATGTCCATACTTATGCTTCCACCCCAAATCCCATTAAAACAACAATGAAGAAATAAGACGCATATATAAACCATGACCACAGAAGAATGAGAGATATTTGAAAAATATACAGTGGATGGAAGATTGGAAAATGGCTTAACAGAACATAAAGAACTTAAGCCTAAGTAGCTGCAGAGGGGAATAACAATAAGTGAATTAATCTTTCTTTGTCAAAGCAAAGCTTTGATTGGAGGCCTCAAGTACTTTAGAAAGCATATGTGAACTTGAGGTGATATGAAAGCATAAGGACTGGATGGAAATATAAATAAAATACTGTTAGACTTCCTGTTCTTCAGTACCAACTCATGTAGCCACTTGTCTATCTTAACAGATTAGGTGACATAGGTTTATTTTCTGGAAAAATTATACACGGTAAAGAGGTTCTAGACTACCTCATGTGATGTTTAATCACTGGTAAGCTTAGAATATACCTCATCAATCCATAGTTTCAAAAGCTTATGGGTGAATTTTTAGAATTTGAATAAAAGTCACTGTCCATTATAAACTGAAAAATAAACTTTGTCTGTAACTAAAATGGTAAAAATAGATCACCAGTGGAGAAATGTAAATTTTTGGAGGTAATCTTTATCAGGTTGAGGAAGTTCTTTTCTACTACTTGATTTCTAGTTTTTCCCCCCTTTTTAAAAACATGAATTGATGTAAAATTTTGCTGAAGGCTTTTTCTTCATCTACTAAGATGATCATTCAATTTTCTTGTTTTCTCAGTTGATATGGTGAATTCTTCTGATTGATATTTGAATGTTGAGATAGTCTTGTATTTCTGAGATAAACCCTGCTTGGTCATGATACATTTTCCTTTTTGTGTATTGTTGGATTCTATTTTTTGTGCTCCATGTCTATTTTATGTTCTGTTGAGGAATTTTGCATTTATGTTTATGAGGAATATTGTATAATTTTCTTTGTTGTAATGTTTTTGTCTGGCTTCCTTAACAGTGTAATGCTGGTCTCATAAATTGAGTTAGTAAGGGTTTCCTTCTGTTATATATTCTGGAGGAATTTGTGTGGAATTGTTATTATTCTTAAACGTGTGATAACATTTGCCAGAGAAGCCATCTGGACCAGAATTTTTCTTTGTTGGAAGTTCTTAAACCACACATTCAATTTATTTGAATAACATAGCACTATTCAAGTTATCTGTGTTTCCTTCAGTGAACCTTGGAAGTTCGTATCTTTTGAGGAATTTATCCATTTCATCTAAGTTGTAAGTGTATTGCCATAGTGTTGTTTGTGATATTCCTTATTTTAAAAAATATTTTATTTTTAAGTAATCTCTACACCCAACATGAGGCTCAAACTCCCAACCCTGAGATCAAGTGTTGCATGCTCTACTGACTGAGGCATCCAGGTTCACCTATAGTATTCCTTATGTCCTCTGAACATCTATATTGTCTATGGTGATTTCCCCTCTTTCATTCCTTGTATTTGTACTTAATATCTTCTTTTGCTGTTGGTCAGTTCAGCGAGTTTATCATTATACTGACTATATTTATTATTATTTTTTAGAACATAACTTTTTTTTTAAAGATTTTATTTATTTATTTGCCAGAAAGAAACAGTGAGAAAGGAAACACAAGCAGGCAGAGAGAGAGGGAGAAGCAGGCTTCCCACCGAGCAGGGAGCCCAATGCGGGGCTTGATCCTGGGACTCTGGGATCATGACCTGAGCTGAAGGCAGACACTTAATGACTGAGCCACCCAGGTTCCCCATAGAACATAACTTTTTTTTGAGAGCGAGAGAGAGCGTGCACACACATGTGAGCCGGGGCCGGGGTGGCAGAGGGAGAGGGAGAGAATCATAAGCAGGCTCCACACCCAGTGTGGAGCCCAACACTGAGCTGAATCATGATCTGAGCCGAAATCAAGAGTTGGACACCTAAATGACTCAGCCACCCAGGTGCCCCTATACGAAATCTTTCTTTTATGGTATAAGCCTCAAATATTACCAGTTTTTCCTCAGTACTGCTTTAGTTATGTCCCACAAATTCTGGTTATGTTGTGTTTTTGTTATACTAAAACTCAGAATATTTTCTCATTTCTTTTATGATTTCCACTTTGACCTATGGGGAGTTTCCAGAATACTTCTTTTTCTGGTGTCTAGTTTAATTCTGTTACAGTTAGAGTATGGTTTGCGTGGTTGGAACTATTTTAAGTTTGTTGGGCTTTGTTTTCTGGCCCAGAACACGTTTTGTCTTTGTGAATGTCACTTGCATGCTTTTCTTAACAATATCTCATGAAGTGCTAATGTTTTAAATTTTGATGGAGTCTGGTATGAGCTGCAGGTTGTTACTCAGTTTCTCAAATACCTTGCAGAGAGATAAGAAACTAAGGGTGGTTAACAAACAGCTAAAGGCCATGTGTGAGAGCCAGCAAGTCTCCTTGGTAGTATGCAAAGAAGCCCCGTACCTCCCACAGTGGGAGAACAGGCACAGCTGAGGAATAACTCAGGATCTGCTGGTTAGGATCCTACAGCTCCAGAGATGTTTGAATTGTCAACCAAAGTCAAATCTGTTGTTGGAAGGGTCCCTGAAAGAAGAGATGAGGATGTCTAAGAGGATGCTCTTGAAGATTTGGGCTCTGTAGATTCCCCCCAAACCCCTCCAAGCTTGCAGAAATGGTCCACCATTCTCGAGTAAAAGCTAGCACTTCCCCAATGAGGGAAGAAATTGAAGTCTTCTCCAGTGCAAGAGAACAGATACCCCTCTGTACCTCATCTTCTTTCCTGTTTGCCAGACCAACAACTAGAGTTAAATCCCAGCATAACCTAACTCAGGATGTGATGGGTCTGATAAGGAAGAAAAGGATTACACCTTGAAGAAGCTGAAAAGAATTTGCTAGCATGTCCTGTAGAAGCTATACTACTCCCTGGGATTGGATTTTAAGGGTGCTTCTACAAGGGAGCTGGAATGCAAGATTGGATTATCGAGAATGAATGGGCTCAGGGCATTTTCTTAGGGCAGGAGATTTAACATCCCGGCAAAGGGTCATGTGCATGGTGCAAATTCACTTAGTGTGTCTTTTAGAAACCTGGAGAAAAATACAGCTCATGCTGTGGGAACTGGATCTCAGAGTTTCTCTAGCAGTGGGTAGTGGAAGGAAAGAAAAGGCTCAGGAAAGTGGGATATATTATGTAGGGCCACAAAACCCACCAGATAATTACGTTTTACGGGGGAACCCAAAGGACTCACCATTCAGCAAGGTCCTCAGGAATGTGCTAGTGTGAGGGGCACTAGCATTAGTAAGAAATTAAGTGGTAGCTCTCTTATGCAGGTCAGGAATGATGGTAGGGTAGAAGAGGAGATCACAGAGTGTGGCTTGTTCATAGCCATGAGGATGATGGGTAATCGAGTAATAGAGGCTAGAAGCCAGAACTGACACATTCTCCAATAAAGATGATTGTTTAAAAAAGAGTTATTCAGGTGATTCTAAAGGTGCATCTAGTTTTAGGATCTTTGGTGACAAGCCCAGTGCTCTTTCCTTTAAATCTTGATGGCCCCCTCTTATTTGTTTAACCCTGTTCATAAAAACACCGTTATTTTTCTCTTATAACAAAAGTCATCATTCATTGTAGAAATCTAGGCTGAAGGAGATCAAAAAGAAGATAAAAAAATTTTGGTATCACCTATAACACCAAAATGAGCATTCTGGCAGCTAAATCTCTATGTATTTCCATGATTATTTCCTTCAGATAAATTCCTAGAAGCAGAATTTCCGTGTCCAAGCTGATATATGTATTTTGGGTTTTTTGGTCCACACTGCCAAAATGCCTCCAAAGATTCACCAGATTACTTTCCCAATTTCAGCCTATCAGTGTCCCCATTTCTCATTCCGTTGCCTCCACTAGTTATAATTTCATATGGTTCTGCCAATTTAATAGGTGAAAATTGTCTCTATTTACATCACTTTATTATTTGTGAGATTGAACTTTTTCATGTTTTAACTTATCTTCATGTTTGTTTGCCTTCTGTTTTTCTTTTTTGAATTCATATAGTTATCAATTTGGGGAAAAGGTTTTCTTCTTTTTGATTTGTAATGGTGGTTTACATCGTAAGTTCTTCTCCCCTGATTTGTCATTTGACTTCAATATTCTTCATAGTATTTTTTTCCTTACATAATAAGGTTTTGTTGGCTTGCTGGGTTTTGTTACATCACGTATGACAACTTTCCTTTTCATGTTAAACTGACATGACATTTTAATAATATATTTATATTAGATATATTCTTCAGTATCTCTCAAGAGTTTCTATTGTGTTTCATTGAGCTTTGTGGTATTATTATGCTTTTAAAATATTTTGTAATACAAGAACCCTTTAATTTTTTCTTTTACACAATTTCTTGATGGATCACATTTATTCTTTTTTATTTAAATTCAATTAGCCAACATATAGTACGTAATTAGTTTCCTATGTAGAGTTCAATAATTCATCAGTTGCATAGAACACCCAGTGCTCATCACATCATGTGCCCTCCTTAATGCCTATCACCCAGTTCCCCCATTCCCCCTCTTTCCTCCCCTTCAGCAACCTTCATTTTGTTTCTCAAAGTTAGGAGTCTCTCATGGTTTGTTTCCCTCTCTGATTATTTCCCATTCTGTTCTCTCTTCCCTTATTATCCTCTGTGCTGTTTCTTATATTTCACATAGAAGTGAAAATGTATGATAATTGTCTTTCTCTGACTGACTCATTTCACTCAGCATAATACCCTCCAGTTCCATCCACATCCATATAAATAGTATTCATCCTTTCTGATGGCTAAGTAATATTTCATTGTATATACTTACACATCTTCTCTATCCATTCATCTGTCAATGGACATCTCAGCTTTTTCCATAGTTTGGCTGTTGTGGATATTGCTACTATAATATGATGATGCATCGTGATGCAGGTGCCCCTTTGGATCACTACTTTTGTGTCTTTGGGGTAAATTGCCAACAGTGCAATTGCTGGGTTCTTCGTTTATTCTTTCTGATGAGCACAAGATTAACTTTAAGTTCTAGAGTAAATTCCACTGTTTTTAAAATTGTGTTCAATGTATAGAATAATTTGGAAAAAAATGAACATTTGTGTAATATCAAACCTTCACATTCAGTAATGTGGCATGAGACTTCATTTATTCTTGTACAGTTTTGTTTCCTCAAAGAAGGTTTTATGATATTTTGGTGTATTTTAAATATTTCTTAATAATTTTAGAATAAGCAAGTTCTTAGGTATTTTATTTCTTGCTCCAGCCACCCTCGTCATATGGTTCTCTTCTTCACTAAAAATTGTATTTAGTGGTCTCATGCTAACAGCCACTTCCCTGTCCTACCAAGTAAATATACCATGCATTTTTTTGCCAAAATCGAAAATGGAGAATTCCAAAGGAAGGAAAACACTAAGATAAATGGTATCCGAGGAAAGGATGGCTGTGCTTTAGGGCCTTAGAGTGGATACTTGATGAAAGTTTGACTCATTGATTCAATAAAGTAGCTTAATTGATTCTCCAGGCAGTGGTTATTATAAGCCTAGCAGTGGTTATTATAAGCCTAGCATTTCACTTCGATGATGAGGAAAAACTCCCTTCAGCAACTTGAAAAGCCATTTGGGCTGAGGATAGAGATGGTAGCACTCAGTGTGAAAGTGTTAGAGGAAGCAATCACAGTTTCCATAAGAGGTACCATTCTCATTAATGAGCTTGAGATCTTAATGGGATTGTACAGCATCGTATGTGTTTGTGCATATGAGTGTGTTTTAAGAATGAAAAGAAAAGCCAAAGAATATGACCACTTGAAAGATATACTAGTTATTTAACTTTTAAAAAATACTTTTTTCAAAGCAGCTTCTCAAACTAAGAGAATAAAGCCTGTGACACTTTGTCATGCATTCTGGCTCTTAATTACATGCAGTTTAGCCCTTTATTATAGACTTCCCTTCTTTGGAGTTGAGAATGTTAATTCTGCCTTCCCAGAAAGGTTGTAAAACCACTGAATGCCTAGACCCACAGAGAGAGAAACCCTGCATGGCACTACATGGCTAAGTCCTCATAACAATGTGTCAATGCAGTTAGACTCAAATAGTGCCAAGTTTTGACTTGTTCTTCCATTTTCATTTGCTGTATCTTCAACATGTGTTCAGATTTGCATTTAGATAACACCTTGGCTGTTGCATGAAGGCCACATTTTATGCAAATAAGAGTGGGAACAGAGAAGAGTTAAGATATCATTACAACAGTTCAGGGGAGACATAACGAGAGCTGGGATTAGGTAGGCCAGTGACAATAGCATGGAGAAGAGGGGACAGATTTGGGGCCTGCTTAGGAGGCAAAATATGTGGGATTTGAAAAGTACAGAGAGATTCAGCCATGGATAGTTGCTAGTGTTAATTTGAAGCCAGGAAATTTAGATTTAAGTTTTTTAGTGCCTTCTCCATTGTGTGATTTGGGCCACTTGGGGATTTATTTGAATGTACCATTCACAAAATTGAGGATATTAATACCTGCTGCATAAGGTTGTTGTGTGGATTAAATTGAATACCTAACAATGCTTTGTCAGTTCTAAAGCACTACATAAAAGTTAGACTTTATTTACTTCATTAAAAATGTTATATCTTGGGGGGCGCCTGGGTGGCTCAGTTGGTTAGGCGACTGCCTTCGGCTCAGGTCATGGTCCTGGAGACCCGGGATCGGGCCCCACATCGGGCTGCCTGCTCGGCGGGAAGCCTGCTTCTCCCTCTCTCACTCCCCCTGCTTGTGTTCCCTCTCTGCCTGTGTTTCTCTCTGTCAAATAAATAAAATCTTAAAAAAAAAAAATATTTATAAAAAAAAAAAATGTTATATCTTGGGACATCTAGGTGGATCAGTTGGTTTAGTGGCCGACTCTTGACTTCGGCTCAAGTCATGCTCTCAGGATCCTGGGGTGGAGCCCCATGTTGGGCTCCATGCTCAACAGGGTGTCTGCTTCAGGATTCTCTCTCTCCCTTTGCCCCTTCCCCACTTGAGTATGTCTTGTGAATGTGCTCTAGCATTCTTTCTCTCTCTCTGAAATTATCTTTAAAAATAATACTGTATCTCAAGAGGGTACTGATATTTATAGATCCATGTACAAAAAAGATCAAATAATGATCTCTGTATCTTTTTTCTTTGATGTGTGAGGGTATCTAAAGGGAGACATTGATGAGGTATTTTCAGTGTCATATAACTTGTTTTCCTCTCTGCCTAAAGAGATGCTAAGGTATATTAAAAAAACAAAAGCTAGAATGTAAACCATTTCTTAAGACCTACCTTTAATTCTAGATTCTTAAATTTTTTGGTGGCAAAGTCACATTCTCTTCCTTGGCCTTGTTTTCCCCATATGTAGAGTATGGGTCAAGGTCTTATTTTACCATCAGGTAGTAACTACTTCTTAACTCCCAACATTTGTATTAGTCCACTTCAAGAAGAGTTACTGAACTAGTTTCAGCCCTTGTCAAACTAATGGAAAAGATAACCTTCCAGTTGGAGAAAGTAACCCTCATTTTCCTGGAGCTTCAGGAAATATTATCAGGAAATAATGAGTGGTATAATTTTTCCTTACCCTTCTTCCCCAAAGGACAATCAGAGTCTTGTATCTCAGAGGCTTATTTGTCCTAAGTCCACAATTAGATATTGTTATTTTCCATGCTGTGACCTCCTTGTTTTCCTCCATGGTTAAAGCATTCCTCTTAGGGCACCTGGGTGACCCAGTTCGTTAAGCGTCTGACTCATGCTTTTGGCTCAGGTCATAATCTCTGGGTCATGAGATGGGGTCCCGCATCAGGCTCCTTGCTCAGTGAAGACTCTTCTTGAGATTCTCTCCTTTTCCCTTTCCCTCTGCCTCTGCCTCTCTTCATGCACTCTCATTCTCTCTCTCTCAAATAAATAAAATATTTTTTAAAATTATGGAAAAGCTCTCTCCTCTCCTCTGTCCTCTCCATCCCACTGTTAAAAGCAAGTCTTCCCATTTTTAAAGGCCCACCTCAAGTATTAGCTTCTCTGAAATTCTCCCTCTTCCCCAGGGTTTGCTATTTTTTTGATTGATGAAGACTATAGTAGTCTGTTTAATGACTAACCCAAACTAGGTTGTAAAAAGGCCTGTATTCTTTTTCACTTCACTGAAATCTCTGTTCTTTAGCTTGTCTTCAGCTAGTGTTCTGATAGAGATTTCCTTGGCCTCCTGGAGCTAAAACAAATAAACAAAATAATACCTCTCTCAGTCATTACAGATTAGCTCTGTGCCAGGGCACCCCATCAACATTTAGGCTTACACTGATCTTAGAAACCAGCCCAAGATGAAAACCTTAGCATATTCTTGGGTCTTTTCTGAGCATAAGTCTTTCCCTGGACATGCACATGGCTTTCTAAAATGCCACAGATACACAGCTGCTTTTGAATATCTTGGTTTCACAAAGAAACTCTCCTCAGGTTTTGTTCCCATGCCTTAGGTGGTCTATTATATGCTTCAGCTATAAATTTTCGCCCCCTGTGTCTGAGGGTTGTTAGTCTAGCTTGAAATGTTTTTGAGCAAAGTCTTACTACTTTTCTAGCCTGAGTCTGGATTTAGGCAGAACAGAAATGAGTTCTTTGTGTCAGTCCTTCAGGTAGCCCCAAAGAGGTTAGAATAGACATACACAGTAGTTTTGGGGTAAAATCTGTTCTGCTCCCTCCAGAACCCAGGACCATGGTCCCACATTGGGAATGCAGGTTGCCACTGCTTAGACAGCAAGGCCACTACCAGAGAGTGGAAAAGGTGGGGCAAGGGCAAGGAAATGCCACAAAATTCACCTATCTTTTTAAAGTTGCCTTTTTCTTGATTCAGTATTTTCTTGGTCACTTTAAACTTTTAATTGTTTTCTGGAATTCTGACAAAGTTGATTCTGACATTTTCTGCTTGTTTTTTGATGTTTCTTTGGGACAGGGGTGGGCGTAAGCTTGGAGCTGCCTACTCCATCATTTTGCTGATGTCACTCATCTCGATTACCTCTTATAATTACATAATTACCTTAACTGGTGCATGTGTGTGTGTGCCTGTGTGTGTGTATGCTCTTGAATTATTGTCTGAGATTACTTACTTTCAGCCTGAAAAACTTACTTTAGTATTTCTTGTATAGTTGGTCTGCTAGCAGTGAATTCTCTCAGTTTTTTTTTTTTAATGTGGAATGTCTTTATTTCCTCTTAATTTTTTAAATATAGTTTTGCTGGATATAGGATTCTTGGTTGACAGGTGGTGTTGCTTTTTTGAGCATTTTGAATATGTTCTCATACTGCTTTCAGGCCTCCAATGTTTCTGATGAGAAGTCAGCTACTTACCATATTGGGGCTCCCTTCTAATTGATGAGCCATTTTCAATATTTTCTCCTGTTCTTTGCCTTTCAGCCCTTTTACTATTATGTGTATGTTTGGGGGTCTCTGCTTTTATCCTATTTGGAGTTTCTTGAGATTCTTGGATGTGCTAATGTTTTTCAAGAAATTTGGAAAGTTTTAAGCTATTATTTCTTTCTAGAGATTTACTTATTTATTTGAAAGAGAGAACGAGAAAGAGAGTGCATGAGTGGGGGAAGAGGCAGAGAGGGAAAGAGAGAATCTCAAGCAGACTCCTCATTGAGTATGGAGCCCAACATGGAGCTTGATCTTAAGACCCTGAGATCACGACCTGAGCCAATTAAGAGTTGGCCACTTAACCAACTGAGCCACCTAGGCTGGCACTTTGAGCCATTATTTCTTTAAACATCTTTTTTTCTTTTTTCTCTCTTCTCCTCTTTCACTCCCATTATGCTTATGTTGGTGCCATTATAGTGGTATCCCACATTTCTGTGAGGCTCTCTCTATTTTTCTTTTTTCTTCTCTCCATTCTTCAGATGGCAAAGCCCTATTGATCTACAAATTCACAAATTATATTTTCTGCCAGTTCACATTTCCTATTCAGCTCCTCGGGTGAAATTTTTGCTTCAGGTATTGTACTTTTCAGCACCAGAATTTTCATCTGGTGTTCTTTTTAAATTTTTACTTCTTTATAGATATTCTCTATTTGACTAGGCATTGTCATCATAACTACCTTTGTTAAGTGTGGTTCCCTTTACTTCTTTGAACACACCTTTAATGACTACTTTGAAGCCTTTGTTAAATAGGACACATGTTCCACCCTACAGGTGGTTTTCTGTTGTCTGATCTTCCCCTTTTATGTGTCAGTCCTTCCTGTTTCATAAATTTTTATGGAAACTGGACATTTTAGATAATATATTGTAGCAAGTCTGGGGGATGGCCCCCCTCACACGCTCTGGGCTTGTTGTTGTTTTCCTTGTTTCTTTGGTGACTCGCTGGATTACTTCAGTGAGATCTATTTGCCCCTGCAAGGTGAGGCCTCTGATGTTGTTCCCTAGAAGGTATAGCCTAGGCATGCACAGAGTCACCCTGGGAGGATGGTGGTTTTAGTAGGGCTCATTTGACGCTCTTGTTCCCTGACTACATGCAGATGATGATAAGTTCCATTAACTGCAGGCCTTACTACTATACTGCTTTTATTTTTAGAATTAAAAAAATAATTCCACTCTACTTCCTTACAGAATACTCTTAACTCCTGGAGAAAGAAGGCAGAAAGAGGTTGAAGAAACCATTGGCATTGGCTCTCAGAGGAGTCAAGACAGAGATGTAAAATCTTGGGGGTTAGCAGGTATGGCTTTAGCAGAGTGACAGCTGAGTGGTGGTAATGGTTGTGGTGAGGCTGATGGTAAGGAATGGGTTGTGAGGTTAGAATTTTAGAAAATCTCATTTTAAAGGGATAAAAATGATTAATAAACTAAGTCTTCTAGTGTTTCCCTCCTCCCACTTGCTAATGGGAATTCTAGCTTGGTATGTGTCCGTCTCTTCCTGCGCCCTGGAAAGACAGCTCTGTTGATCCACCCTTAGAGTTTTGTGGCAAAGAATAAATCGAGTAAAGGGAGGGGAGGGGCACCTAGTGGGCTTTGTCGGTAGAGCATGTGACTCTTGGTCTAGAATTCAAGCCCCGTGTTGGGTGCAAAGCTTACTTTTAAAAAAAGTAAAGAACCAGCTTCTAGTTTCGTTGATGATGAAACTTGAAGCTTGTTCTTTGAAAGAATCAATAAGATCGATAAACCATTGGCCAAACTAATCCAAAAGAAAAGGGAGAAGACCCAAATTAATAAAATCATGAATGAAAGGGGAGAGATCACGACTAACACCAAGGAAATAGAAACAATCATCAAAAATTACTATCAACAATTATATGCCAATATGTTTAACAACCTAGAAGAGATGGATACA
>PITA01019177.1:0-38428 GCA_004023965.1 Spilogale gracilis | reverse complement strand
CTAAAAAAAAAAAAATCAAGGAGGTGGGGACAAGCAGTGCATGGCTTTAGAGTTAAGCTAGAGGAAGTAGCTTACATATAGAGTGCTGCCTGGCAGAGAAGATGGGTTTTTCTCTCAAGGGAAGACATAATTTGCTGGAGCCCAAGGGCGGGGGCCATAGTGCTCATCCATTCCCTCCATGTGCACATGTGGAAACTGAGACTCAGAGAGCGGATATGACAACCAACATCATTCAGCAGATCTGGGTCCCACCTCAAGTTCACTGGCCACTGCAGACCATCTCCTTCCAGAAAGGAGACTCTGTGATGAGCAGGGGGGGCAGGGCCAAGATGTGACAACAGGACTGTGAAGAAGACACAGTTCTGGCTCTGTGACCTGGTGAGGGACCTCGGGTCTCATTTCTTCCATCGGCACAATGAGCGAATCAGACCAGTTCTAGCTTGAGGTAATGTGATGCAGAATGCCTGAACCCCCCAGCCAGGACAGTGACAGACAGTGACACGGGCAGGGACAGCTCCTTCTATCTCTTTTATCAGGGCTGGGGGTCATAGTTCGCACATCGAAACCCCACTCCCAGTACGTGTGGCGGATCGGTGTCTTCTTAGGGAGGGGACAGAGGAGCCCGCTGTAAAACGCTCACTTGTACATGGTGGTTGAAAACTGAGACGGGACCCCTTCTCCCCCGAGTTAGTCCGTGACCCCTGGTGCTGCCTATACCTCTCCTCGCCCAGCTGCCCACCCTGTTGGATGGCAGCCTTGGAGAGACCCGGGACAGCTGGGAAGTCCTCTGAGAGGCGCAGGGCCTGGAGCAGCTTCTGCCCACGCGAAGATCTTGAGACTGGGCTCTTCCCAACATGTTGCCCTCTTGCCCCCTCTGGAGGGAGGGGGTGGCCTATGAGGCAAGTGACCCTGCTGAGTCTGAAAAGCAACCTGTCACCTTCGCAGCTTCCGGCACCTGAGGAAAGGAGGAAGGGGTCTGTTCATGCAGGCACAGCTCAGCCCCTGCTACTCTACATTCACCCCTTTGTTATCTTCTGTGAACCCCATTCTCTCCTACCATTCCTGGTGAGCCCCAACTGGCCTGCCCATGTGACACCACCCCATGGCCTCGCTGTGGAAGGGAGGAGTGGCGAGAAGCACCTCAGACAAGGGTGGGCAAGGATTCCACGGGGTCTCTTGGTCTCTCACAGAGCCCAAAAGGAGGGACAAATGTCTCCCACGGGGACTTTTAGAAAGGTCCAGAGCTTCACAAACTGAAAGCCATCTCTCTCATCTTGACTGCAGGCAGATGTTACCTTCGGGGCTTCTGTGACCTCTTGGAGACCACATCGGGTGCCCCTGACCTCAACCCTTGACCTCCTCTGCTGGCCTCACATATCCTCAAGTCCAACTCCCATGTGAGAACGTGAACTCTTTTTACACTGATCCCAGTGCAAGTGGATGCTTGGTAAATGTTTGTTCGGCACATTCAGCAGCTTCCCCTTCCCTGGCGGGCTCAGGCTGGCCCGCTCCCGGCCCCATACCTTCCCAAACAGATGCCACCAGCCGCTCCTCACCTGCAGGTGTCTGGGTTGAGTTCTAGGCCCCGCCCTTGGCAACGGAGGAAGCTGCGGCGTCGGCAGCGACAGCGGCAGGTCCTGGGGTCAGGGCGCTGGCGGCGCTGGGTGCAGCGTGGGCAGAGGGGCCTGGGGCTGGAGTGGGATGGGTGATGTCAGCTGGGGAGGGTGCTCCGGGGGCAGAGTCCCAGCCCGGAATGGAGCGGGGCTGGGGGCGGTGGTGGGGAGTGGAAGCCCTAGGAGGAGAAGCAACATGTCTGGGGCGGGAAAGAAAAGTGTTCCCAGGAGCTGGTGTTGGGCTAGAGCGCACAGACTCAGGGAGCAGAGGAAAAGAGGACAGGGACACAGTGGGCGGAGAAAGAGGGGATGGGACTGCAGCTTCCTCACACACACACACACACACACACACACACACACACACGGTCCATCCTGGCTATTGGGCCTGGGTTCCAGCCCCACCCCAGCAAGAGCCCAAGAGACTCACCTGTCCGGCTTCAGAGCACTCTCTCTCTTTTTTGGTCTGAAAAGTAAGAGGGACAGACAGAGACGAGGAGGAGCAAGAGGATCAGAAAAGCCAAGCCTCCTACTCTCTTACCCCAGATCCCAGGTCTATCCTGGTCCAAGTCCTGGCAATTTCGTCCCCACCGTGCTGCACCACCACGACTGGCACCCCGCCCCCCAGCCCCAGGGAGCCTGGTCTCTGGGAGCTCGGAAGCGGGGCCTGGAAGGCACCTGCATTCACACTGGCTGTGCTCTTCCAGGGACATCTCGCCCAGCTGATTGCTCGGGTAACGGATCATGAGGATCTGTATTCCAGAGATGAAAGAGGGACAATGAGATAGATGGGAGGGGGCTGCTCCATGGGCTGGAGGGAGAACAGCTTGCCCACCAACCAAGGCTCTCTGGCCATTACCCCCATACACCACCCTCTGCCCCCCGAGCACCAGCATCCACCCCAGCTGGGCACACCCACCAGCCCCAGCACCTGCATTCGGACTTGGTGTTGTCCGGTGGGCACGCACTCCAGGCCATCGTCAGGGCAGCAGCCGCCGCAGCGCTGCACCGTCACGCAGCTGGGCACCAGTTGCTTGGCCACAGTGCCTGTGAGCTCCACCGTCAGGGGCACCACCACCTCTCGAGGCTGGCAAGTGGCACGGGTGTACACATCTATCCATGACACCACTGGGGGCAGATGCACAAGGGTTAAGTGCCCGCTGGGTTTCCTGCAGGTCCTCCCTGGGTCTGCTGTTACCTGCACCCCGCAGCTGTTCTCCCTAATTCTTGTGTCACAGCCACCCTCCACTGGCCCTCTCTCTGCCCTCACAACCTGCCTTCTCCTGACCAGGAACCTAGGAACCCCACTGCCTCCATTTCCTCATCTGTGAAATGGGCAGAATAAGAGTTTACGCTTTGGAAAGTGGCTGAGATCACAAAAGGTGACAGGCAAACTTCAGTGCTGGTTATCGTTACTATTACCTTTCTTCTGGTGGCCGTGGGCATCAGGCTGGGACACAGGGCCCTGTAGGAGAGAAGGGACCTGGACCCAAGGTGCACTCAAGGAAGGGCTCTGCCCTGGCCATCAAAAGGCTTCAACTCTTCCTGGGCATTCTTCCAGATTGCTCTGCTCCTGGGGTCACTCTAGATTTACCTGTCCTCTCCTGCCACGTGAGACCCGACCCCCCACGACGGTGATGGCAGCAGCGGTGGTGGTGTCCAATCTCCAAGCCTGCCCCCCCCCCTGGCTGATTTGGAGGCCGCAGGTCCAGAGGGGGCACAGTGGGCACCGAACCAAGTCCTGCCGCCACCAAGCGGCTCCGCCTCCGGCCGAGCCCAGGGGACGGGGTGGAGCAGGGGAGTGGCCCAGGGCTGGGTTGGCGGGCTGGCGGGCCGGCGGGGAGGGACTCCTGGGGGATGCCCTGGCCGAATCCCCGCCACGCCCCAGTCCGCAGCCCGACCCCAAGGATCCCCGAGGCAGAGGCCGCTCCGTGTCTCCCCACTTCCGCCAACCTTGAGAGAGGGCACGGCTGGCTGGCGAGATGTCGGGGACGCACGTACCTGGGCGGGGGCCAGCTGCAGGAGCACGGCAAGCAGCAGACGGCCGAGCAGGGGGCTCATGGTGCCCGCGGGGGCCGCGCGCCGGGGGCGCCCGCATCTCCCTAGCCCGGTGGCGCGGGGGGTGGCGGCAGCCAGAACCCCATGGTGCGGCAGGCGGGGGCCAGGCGCGGGGGGCGGCTCCTCCGCGGCCCCCTCCCGAGCCCTGAGCGCAGGCAGCGCAGCAGCAGCGGCCGGAGGCGTCGGGCGGGCGGGCGACCAGTGGCGGCGGGCGGCGGCAACGGTGGCGGCGGCGGCCGGCGGGGAC
Organism: Spilogale gracilis; assembly: GCA_004023965.1. NCBI lineage: Eukaryota > Metazoa > Chordata > Mammalia > Carnivora > Mephitidae > Spilogale > Spilogale gracilis. The sequence goes on along the minus strand of PITA01019177.1, from coordinate 34,513 downwards.
GGCGGGGGCGGCGGGGGGCCGGGCCCGGGCTGGCGGGCGGGCGGCTCATGTGACCCAGACACGCGCTCCCCACCAGGCCGCGGGGCGGGGGCGGGGCGGGGGGGCGAGGCCGCCGCCGGGACCCGCCCCCTCCACACACCCCACTCCCCCCGCAGCAGGGGAAAGGGTACGCGCCGCCCAGGAGGCCGGGCTCCTGGGTCGCCACAGCCGGGACCCGGAGGGCGGGGTGCCGTCTTCCCCGCGAGGCCCCGGGAGGGGGCTTCTGGGCCTGAAGCTAGAAGTCGGACAGGATCTCTGAGACACTTTATTGCACACATTCTGGGGAGTGGGAAAGCTTCGCGTGGTAGCAAGGGTGGATCACATGGCAGGCCCCGTCCAAGTGAGCCCCTCACGGCCGGGTGCCTGTGTCGGGAGGCGCGATCCCTGGGCCTCCAGGTGGGGGCTGCAGCTGCTGCCTCTGCAGCTTCTCCCGCAGCCTGGCTCTGTTGGCCCTGCAGGGGTGAGCACCGGGGTGGTGAGGACAGAGGATCCCGGAGTGTGGTGTCAGGACGGCGAAGGGAGGGCAGGACAGGGACAGACCTGGCCCGGGCTCGTGTATCGTTGTAGATGGCTGTGATGATCCGATCCTTTTCGTCCATGAAGCTCCGGTGCATCTGCTCCAGCTTTCTGCAAGGGGGTTGCAGTTAACCCCAAATCCAAAGTTTGCAGTCCCCCGAATCCATCCCACACTATCCATGCCACCGTAGGGTCTCACAGCATTATATGTGAGGACTGCAGCCCAACTGCCTATGCTAGGTGGGGAGAGGGGCCCAGAGGGGCCGAGTTTATTCAGGGTCCACTGGTGGCCCAGGTCCCTGGCTGCCCTGTTGAAGGTGGTGACAGCAGCTCTGAATATCAGGGTGTTCCTCCCCGCAGGAGAACAGAAAGGGTATACATCTAACTCCACCACTGAGCTAGGCAGGCTGCTTGCAAACTGTGGGCGTCAGCCCTTAGGTAACTTTGTTGTAGAACCTCCGTGTCCAGGGCATACAACGAAGGATGGCAGGGAGACAGCCAACTGCCCAACAAGTGAGGAGGGTTGCCGGTGAGGCCCAGTTACAACATAGTTCCTTCTTGTGCGTGATCTTGGCTGGCTCCAGCTCACCCTGGCAGCAGCACCAAAGATTTATCTTCAAATGCCAAAAAAACTGAAAATGACAGTAGCTTTTAGTGACTGCAGAGCTGCCTTTGCCTAGGAGATGAAGCTCCGGAGGCCTACTTCATGCCATTCTTAGCTGGACAGACACAAAAGTGCACGCCCCAGAGGCGGTGTGGGTGTATGGCTGACCACACGGGGCTCCCCCCACCCTCCACACTCTGCCCATCACCCCAGGGGGAAGGCAGGGAGGCACCTGAAGGCGACGTAGTGCAGGCCCATGCCTGCCAGCATGATCAGGAGGCAGTACCCCAGAGCCCGCTGGTTGTGTTTGTGCTGCTTCTGCCTCAACTCTGGTCCCTGAGGCTTCACGCCATGAAACTGGGCCCAGTACTGGGCATTGGGGGGTTCCCAGGAGCCGCTGAGAGGGAGAGGAAGGGAAGTGAGGCTCCCCCGGAGACTCGAGGAGTGGGGCAAGCCAGGGGCAGGACAACTATACCTGTGTGCCTGATGAGCAGACCTGGGATGGGCCGTGGTTCCTGGAGCCTTTGGAGGAGTTGCTGAGCAGAGCTGGTGATCATAGCTGCGGCGGCTCTGCTCTCGGCTGAGCACTTGGTATGCTTCACTGAGCTCCACAAAGCGGCTGTGCAGGGCTGGATTCCCAGGGTCTCTGTCTGGATGCAGCTGGGGTGGGGCAGAACTCCCTTCAGCTCTCTTTCCATCTACCCACAAAGGCTCAAATCATCCCCAGAGGCCCTGCCTGGCTAGTAAACCTCCCTCCCAGGGCGGCCCACCCCTCTGGAAGGCCAGAGAGTCAGGAAGCATGGACTCCTTCCCCCTCCACTTGTTCCAGCCCTCCCCACCTGCTGTCTGGCTCTCACTACATGCCCTGGGCTAGGCTTTCTCAAGAGCAGGCAGGTGAAAAAATCATGTCCAGCCTATCACACAGAACCCCCCATTCCTTCCCCCAACATTCCTCCTAACTAGGAGACTTCTGCCCTCGGGGCACCACCCACTCTCGATACATGCTGAGGGAATGTGGCACCTCAGAGTAAGCCACTCAACTCCACTGCTGGGAATCTGAAATATACCCTATCTGGCTCAGACTGACCCTCCCTCTTTCCCACCTAGGACCACTGGTACCTCTTTGGACTTGGAGAAGAAAGCTTGCTTAACTTCTTCAGTGCTGGCACCGGGATGCACCCCTAACAGTTCATAGTAGTTCCTGGGGCCAGACCTGTGGAGACAGGCCAGAAACTGCAGGGACTAAACACAGAGGACATTACTCCCCTCCCCATCCCAGCCCTCTGGACCACACTCAACTCAGGAAAGAAAAAAAGTAAAAGAAAGAAGAATAAGAAAAAAGAAAAGAAAAAAAAGAAACGAACAAAAGAAAGAAACCAGGATGTGCTAAGGGAGCTCATCTCCAAATCAGCCCTCCCTTTTGAAGCATTTCAGGTATGGTGCAGATCATAACATCTCAGTGTGTAGCCCACAGACCCCCTGTGTCAGAAACACTCAGAAAGCTTGTTTAAAAACAACAACAGATTCCTGAGCCCCAGTTCATTCCTGCAGATCAGAATCTCCAGAACAGGGCCCAGGAATTTGCATTTTTGTAAGCCACCCCACCCCCACTTGTCAGGTGAGTTGCAGTGATGCCTGAGGACCACTGCAGTCAGGAAAAGAGCATTGAGTTTGGCTTGGACTCAGATTCCACTTTTGCCACTTAACTCGCCGCATGATCTTGGGGGTCGTCCCTTAATCTTTGATCTCGTGAAACAGCCTGCAAGGCACCTGACAAAGTACAGAGATCACAACTATTGTAGTACCTAGGTCCAGGTCTGGAGCTGGGCAGACCCTCCTCAACGAAAACCCACAGAATGATAGGGGGGGGCCTGCCTTCGGACCCCGACTCACCGCTGCCCCGCGGCCGCTGAGAAGAGCCGGGTGGGAGGGCTGCGGGGCCACAACCGGCAAAGGCACAGGGACAGCATGGCGACAGACCGGTGGCTGGTGAAGGGAGGCCACAAAGAGGAGTGCATTGGGACCAGGATGGGACCACACTTCAAGCACTCCAGGGCCAAAGACAAGGGCCTGACCCCGTTTACTTGCGAAGGCAAACTGAAGCTGCCTTGGGGAACCCAGGGGCGGCGGGGGCCTCCTTTACTCAGGACCAGAACCGAGTCTGTCCTGGACCTGCCCCTGCCTCTGACCCGGGCGTCCAGAACCCTTCCCCACACTGACCTCGGTGTCAGGGACATGAAGTCCCGGACGCCGGGACGCCGGGACGCCGGGACCCCCTCCCCGCCCTGGGCGCTTGGGGGGCGGGTGAAGGAGGGGCCTGCCAAACCCCGCCCCCGCTGCACTCACGGATTCCGCGGCAGCCAGCTCCTGCGCCCATTCGGGCCCCGCCCCCACAGTCTCATTGGCTTAGACACCAGGCCCCGCCCACTGAACCGATAGGTCCGGACCTACGTCGAAGGCCACACCCTGCACACCGATTGGCTTTTGGCGCCTCGGGCCCACCCAAATAGGTTGAGGCCCGCGAACCAGCGGAAAGACTGCTGGCGCGGGTCCGCGAAGCGGGAGGGACGTTGTCCCCTATCACTGAAGCTTTCGACCCAGGAACCAGGCTGTTACTCTGCTCTGCAGCAAGACATCTTTCGTAAAGCAGCTTCCACACCCTAGGAGGCCCGGACCCTCACCACGGCCTGGCAAGGGGGCTCCGTCCTCGTCCCAGTTGGCAGAGCTCCGGGAGACTGACGCTGGGTTTTTGTTTCCCAAGACCTTCGTCCTGTCTCTCAGCCACCCAGGTCTCTCCTAGCGGTCCATCTCTGTCTCACGGAAACAGCAGATGCCACTGCAATCCAAGAATAAAGCCCTTTATTGTCTTCCAAGTTGTGCTAGGGTTGGGGGGCCTCAGGTGACTCAGGTGGAACACCCCTGGACTTGGTTGTAGAGGAAGACAGCGCCTTTAGCAGAGGGGCAGAGCTCAGCCCACATTTCGGTCTCCTGCAACCTCCGTACACTCTGTGGGGAAAGAGTAAGACCCCCCAACATCCAGCCCTCAGGACTCTTGCGGGAGCTGTACCTAGTGTTCCTGAGCCTCAGAACCCTCCATACTTCACCGTCCCTAGGGTGACCTGAGGGCATTCCCAGAGATCTTGTGGCTCTGGAGGGAAGCTCTAAGAGATTTAGCAGCCCCATGTGACCCAGCCCCAGGGAGACAGGCATGCATCACCCAGCCTATCAAAGCCCAACACCAGCACCTTGTCCAAGCAAGAAACACTGCCACTTCACACCTGTGTCTCCACAAAGATGATTCCCGTAGACTCATGGGCCTCAGCTCCTCCACTCATGTAGTACTTCTTCACCTGCTCAGAAGTCAGGCTGCACCTGGAAAAGGACAGGATAGTGGCTTGGGGAGTGCACAGTCCCTGGAGGGTCCTTGGGGAACCCCAGCTGCCTCAGCCATTCCCCTCAACCACCCACCTACCCCAGGACCGAGGGCCCTGTACCCCAGAGCTCACTCACTGGACGTAGAACTCAGCACTGGCGCGGCCGGCGCTGGTCTCATTGCGGGCAATGCCCAATAGTAATGGCTGGCTCAGTGTGGACAGTGGCACGTTCACCTGGGACAGGGGGTCCACCCGTCAGTGCCCACTGCCCACATCCCTGCCCATCTCAATGAAGAACATCACCCTTGTACAGCATTTTACAGTTTGTAGTTCAAGTGCCCAGAATCACAAAATGTCAGATCTTGGGCATGTTCATATTACAGATGGGAAAGAAGAACCCAAGAAACTGAACAATTTGCCCAGGGTCACCCAAGGGGAGTCCATAGTAACTGGGACTCTCGTTTACTCCTCTTTTCAATACACGGGGCCGGGGGTTGGTGCGGGGAGTGGAGTAAGCAAGACATTTATCATTGTTCCCATTTTTTTTCAGCTTTTAATTTTTTAAAGGTTTTATTTATTTGAGAGAGAGAGAGAGAGCGCGAGCACAAGTATGGCAGACACAGAGGAAGGAGCAGACTCCCCGTTGGGCTGGGCCCCAAGCAGGGGCTGGATCCCAGGACCCTGGGATCATGAGCTGAGCCAAAGGCAGATACTTAACCAACTAAGCCCCCCAAGAGCCCCTCTTGTTCCCATTTTAAAGAGGAAGAGCTTGAGGCACACAGATACGAGAGCTAGAATTCCATTCCCTTTGTGACTAACTGCAAAGCCAAGCTCTTTCCCCAATGTCAGATGACCACAGACCCTCCTGTCAGCCCACACCTGGGGAATCCTGGCATGTTCTATTCCCTCTCTTCTTGCCCACCTCTCTGGGCCACCCCGTACTCACCTCATCACAGATCTCCTGGAGGACGCTGGAGAAGAGCTCGTGCACCACCAGCTCCCCAGGGAAGTCCTTGTGCAGGGTGTTGTCTCCAGGGCACACGGCCTGGGAGAGGTCAGACTCAGCCCCTGTTCCCCATCTCTTCCCACCCTGCCTACCCCCAGGCCCACCATTTCCAGATGGGCAATCAGAGATCCAGCTAGTCCTCTGTTCCCCACCCCTCACCCCCACCCCCCTACGACCATCCCCTAGTTTCCCACAGGTCTGAAACAGGGATCAGTGGGGAGGCTTGGGTGCTGCCCTGAGCAGCCTTTCAGAGAAGCACCAGGCCCCCCGCCCCCTGTTAAGGGATGAGGAAAACAAAGCTGAGCTGAGTCTTTGTGCCTCTGCACCCAGCCTGGCATCTCACCTGAGGCTCAGGATGCCCCCCAGGCACATCCACCAGCCCAGGTGCCTCGGCCACCTGCCGAGAGCGACGCAGGAGGACAAGGAAGTTATCTGCAGTGGTCAGTGTGGCGCCAACCCCCAGGGGGTCAGCCAGGTAGGCTTGCTTGTCACCCCAGTCAGTGGCCCCCTGCTGTCGCAGCTGGGCAGCCGAGCTGGCCCAGTTAGTGCCCAGGAAGTCTTGGTAGGAAGTCAGGCCCAGGCGCAGGAGCAGCTGTGGCCCCTGTGAGCCAGCGGGTGCCAAGATGGCTGAGTGCAGGCGGAACTTGGGGGCATCGAAGAGCCAGGGCTGAGCCCGCAGCCGGCTCTCCCAGATGGCAGCGATGGCCTCGTCCCCTCCTGGCAGTGGGCGGCGGTCATGATCTGGGCTCAACTCAGCCCGCACCTGCTCCTCTGGCAGCCCACCTGGGGGGCACTGCAGCAGCAAGGAAACTTCAGGGTCCATGATCTGGACACGGCCGCTCTGGGGGAGGACACAGCCGGGCCTGTCACCCCAAGAGCCCCACAGTGGCCCTGGGGCCGAGCAGCTGGCCCCCTCTGCCACAGACCTCCTTAGGATACCCCCAGCCCTTCTGAAACCCCCTGACCACTTTCAGGGCAGTAGACTGTCTTATCCCAGCAAGAGCCCGGAAATTCCTGCTGGCAGACATCCCTGGGACTCCCGCACATCTCTACCACCCAGAGGTCCCGAGTCCAGTCACCCCTTTATGCCCATTTCTCCCAAACCCAAGGTCCTGCCACCAACCCCTGGGGCGGCGGGACCCCTCTCAGGATCCGGAAGCTCAAACCTCCAGCTAGTACCCACCAGACTACGCGGCCCGCAGGCTCCGCCCCTTTTCCCCGAAGCGGAAGTGCCCGTCCCCTTCTTCCCCGGCTTCTCATTGGCCGGTCACTGCGCCTAGGCCCGGGAGGGTGGCTGCGATGCGGCTGAGTCGGTGAGCCGGAGCTCGCCAGCGTGTGTTCCCCGCTTTCTAAATCTGCCCCGTCCGGCCCTGACGTTTCCTCCCCGTTAGTCTGAACGCCGGGCCGCCTCCTGAAGCCCGCTTTGCAGGACAGCCCCGCGAGCCTGGAGCGCGGGGGCCTCCGCTTCCTTGGGATCCGTGGAGGGCACGGTGTGACCTTGGGTAGATCTTGCTTGCTGGCCTCAGTTTCCCTATCTGCACCAGTAAGTTGGGGGTGGGAAGTGAATTTAAAGAGCAGAAAAGCCCCCTCCCCGCTCTCACATCCTGAGGCTCTGTGACTCGCTGGGCAGGACTGGGCGGGGAGGAGGGCATGAGAGGGTCCTTAACAGCCTTCGCATGTCACTGTTCCTGACAGGTCTCAGCAATGAACTCCCCTGGAGGAGGGAGGCAGGAAACCACAGGACCTGGGGCTAGAAGGGCTCACAGACCCCGGGAACAGGTGTGCCCACTTTCTTGGTGGGAGGGTAAAGAAGGAGGACTTGATGCCCTGGTTCCCCGGAATATGCTGGTGGGGTGGGAGTGGCCCTGGGGCCACCTCTGGGCTCTTACAGGACCGAGATGTGCAGCTGTCCAAGGCTATGTCCTACGCTCTGCGGCACGGGACCCTGAAGCTGGGCCTTCCCATGAGGGCTGGTAAGTGAGTTTTGAAGACTGAGGTGAGTGTTTGGAGGCGAGGGAGCAGTGTGAGCTTATCTGTGACTGCCTTACCCCATGGCCTTGTGGGGACAGCACAGAGGGCCCAGAGCCCAGGAGCCTGTCTGGAGCAAGATTGGAGGCCAGGCCTAGCGGTGGCCCAGTAAGCACTTACCCAAGAGTGAGTACCGGGGGCTACTGAGGTAACTGGTGTTTCTTCAGTGTCCATTCTGGTCAGGGTACTATGCTAAAAAAGGGGCATTTTATCTTTGTGACTCTCCCAGAGGCAGATCTATTCCCATGTAAGTTGAGGAAACAGAGGCCCAGAAAGGGGAGACTCACAGATAAACCCCTGTGACCCCCCCCCGGAGCTCAGGCTCTGGTTACCTGTGGCTCCTGCTGTTAACTCTGGCCCAGGCCAGAACCAGTTGAGCTCCTAAGCTCCCTGCCTGCCCGCAGATGGCTTCGTGCCCCTGGGTGCCCTCCTGCAGCTGCCCCAGTTCCGCGGCTTCACGGCTGAAGACGTGCAGCGCGTTGTGGACACCAACAGGAAGCAGCGGTTTGCCCTGCAGCCTGGGGACCCCGGTGCTGGCCCTCTCATCCGGGCCAATCAGGGTCACTCCCTCCAGGTGCATGCTAAGGGGAGCAGTGGGAGAGCCAGGTAGGACCTCTACACGTGGAGTAGAGGGTGGTCTCACTGCTCTCTGCTCCCCCACCCATCCCAGGTACCTGAGTTGGAGCTGATGCCCCTGGAGACCCCACAGGCCCTGCCCCTGAGGCTTGTCCATGGCACATTCTGGCAGCACTGGCCGTCCATCAGGCTCCAGGGCCTGTCCTGCCAGGGAAGGACACATATCCACCTGGCCCCAGGGCTGCCTGGGGACCCTGGTGTCATCAGCGGTCAGTGGCCCTCCCCAGCTGTCCTTACCTGGTCCCTCTTCTCTTGTCCAAGGCCACTCCATGCTCTGCATGCTGCAGTAAGCACCCACCCACCCCCAAGCCCAGGAAATCTGCCCACTGAGCCTGCCCAGGTTTGATGACTGGCCTCCAAATGCCCCAGGCCCCAGCTCCAATTGTCTCCGCAGGCATGCGGCCAAACTGTGAAGTGGCTGTGTTCATTGATGGGCCTCAGGCCCTGGCAGGTGAGCCGGGACACAGCAGGGACACAGCAGGGCTTTCAGAGGGGGCACGAGTCCCATCTCTGGCTTTGTCTGCAGATGGTATCCCCTTCTTCCGCTCCGCCAATGGCGTGATCCTGACTCCAGGGAATGCAGATGGCTTCCTGCTTCCCCAGTACTTCAAGGAGGCCCTGCAGCTGCGCCCTACCCGTGAGAACCACTTCTGTCCTCCTGTTTGTGGTGCCTGGATCCTGTGCCCTCTGCCCTCTCCTCCCTCCCAGCTCCCAGCCCCAGGCTGACTTCTGTCTCCCTCTCCCTAACCTCTGTCTCGCTCCCTCAGGAAAGTCCCTCTCCTTAGCTGGTAATGAAGAGACAGAGTGTCCGAGTGGCCCCAAGCACAGCTCCAGAAGAAGCAGGATGATCCAATAATAAAATATTTATTTTTTTTAAAAATGTGAAAAAGATAACATAAAAGAAGCTCTAGTTTGAAATCAAGGATTATCATCATCCTGTAGCCGTCTTCCTCGCGTGCTTGGGGACTCCAGCTCGGTCAGCCGTGTCGTTCTCCACCACTCGCACAAGGGAAAGGCGGGCCTTAAGCGAGCTCATAACCCACCCTTCTTAGCCTGGGGGATGGCAGAGTCTGGCCCGGATAGGCCCCTGGTCTGCACAAAGCCAGTGACAGCAGGCGAATGTGCCCAGCTCTGGTGCATGTCTGGAGAGGGTGTGGGCTTAGGCGTGGCCAGAGCAGGTAGTGAGCAAAGTGGGGGGCAAGAAGACAGGCCTCAGAAGGCCTCATGGCCTCCTGTGAGCTGCAGGAAGAGGTCCTCATCCAGCTCTTCCCCACGGGCCCGCTCCCGCGTCGACAGGAAGATGTAGCCCCCGATATATTCGTGCACAATGCGGCAGCTGGCCGACACGCAGCTGAAAGCCACGTTGATGTGCTCGTCAAACTCGATGGCCACCTGCAGAGCGAGCAAAGGGGCTGGTGGGGGAGGGGGAAGACAGCAGCCCCCATCCTGCCCTGGCTGGGCCTGGCCGGGCCCCTGGAGCACCCCCACACCCCCCCACCCCTGGCCCACCTGCCGGATGTCCCAGTTGACGTTCCACTGGCGCATGTTGCTGAAGCGCCAGGTCTTGACCACGTCGCCCACGGCCAGGTCAATGCGGATGAGTCTGTTGTTGGCGATGCCCAGGATCTCATCCTTCCTGCTGCCCTTGAACCTGGTCCCCGGGGTGGAAGTGTGAGCGAGAGAGGGGAGCGGGGGCTCCCACCTTCCTGTCCTGATCTCTCACTCGGGTGTTTGCCGTAGGGGCATAGGATGGGGGGGTGCCCACACGGCGCCCACAGAGGACAGGAAGGGAGGCTTCGGGGTGCCACAGCAGGCTGCCGGGGAGGGCACAGCGGGCGGGGGCGGGGCCGCTACCTGACCAGGATGTAGGAGATGCCAAAGTCGGGCAGGGACTGCCAGGCCTGGATGAAGCGCAGCTGAGCCTCGGACAGCGAAAGTTGGGCTACATTCTGGTGGGCTTCCAGGATCCGTGGGGTGAGCTGTGGGACCACACCAGTGAGGGGCCGTCAGTGTCCTGGAGACCCCCTGCCGGTCCCCACCTGGTAGGCAGGATGCTGAGCCCGGGGCAGGGGTGGGGCCATCTAGCTTACCACTCGGGGTAGGTACTGAGCCAGGCCCCCGGGTGGATGTGGGGCGAGGCACCACCACCCCTCCCAGAGGGTAGGGACCGGAGCACTCAGTCTCAAGGACATGGGTAGGAGAAGGAATGCGTGAGCACGGGGCTTTCTAAAGGAAGGCTTGGTGGAGATCCGGGGCCCACGGGTGGCCAGCTCAACGCTGTGGTCATTCCCACTGCCCGCTTCCTCTGGCTGGCACCTGCTTGGCCTTGAACTTTCGCTGGAAGCGGGGGGCAACAAGGCCGTAGGGGTTGAGGCCCTCGGCAGAGGCATCAGGGCCCTGGGGCTGGTTGCCTGAGCCCCCGCCACCTGTCCGCTGCAGGCTGAGAAAGGCCAGGATGGCTTGCACTTCGCTGGGGTAGCTGCTGTCCGCCATGGTGCGACCCTTAGACGCCAGTCGGCAGCCGGCCATCCAGTGGGCATACTGCTTCTCCTGGGGGGCGAGGAACAGGCTGCGGTCCGGCCCCCCGCTCCCGGCCCCTCCCTGCTCCCCACCTCAGCCCAGTTCTGACTTACATCCTGGCACCGCAGGTAGACCTCACTCATGCCCTCTGGGGAGGGTACTAGGAGTTTGATGCAGAACTTCTGGCCTGAGACGTTGACGTCGGGGACCACCTCGCAGCCTAGAGGGAGACAAAGGCGTGGGTAGGAGGCTGGCAGGGGTGGGGGGGCCCTGCCTGAGAGGTCCCTCAGCAAATGCCAGCCAGCATAAGGTCTCAGGACAGAGGGTGTCTTCTCCTGTCCCCAGGGTGAAACTGGGGTGAGAGCTCTCATCTCCCCAGCCTGCAGGTGGGCCAGGTGGGCCCCTAGCCACCTCCTGCCCTTGTCCCCGTGCCGGCCAGAGCCCCCTCACTCACCCTTGAGGTTGAGCTGCTGAATGGGGTCCCCCGGGGCCTCATCCTGGCTCTTATAGTAGGACAGGGTGGTCTCCTTGAACACCACCCAGTGCTGGCGGTACCCCTTTAGGGTCAGCTTCCGAGGCCTGAGGGTGAGGCAAAAGGTTGGTGACGGGCTCCCTGCCCCGCTCCTGGGCTCCCTCTGCACGCTGGGCCCCTCCGGCGGGGGCTGCTGACTCCGGCCCAAACTCACCGGAAGATCCGGAGATGGTCCTTGAGCTCGGGGATGGTGGTGAGGTTGTCCTGCGGAGACCAAGAGTCAGAGCGGGATCACACTTGGCCCCAACCCTGAGCCCTGACCGGAGCTGCTCCTCACCAGCACGTCCGTGGATGCCGAGCCCTCCAGCTTCACCTCCAAGTTGTTCAGGGCCGCGTCCAGGTCATCCAGCCCCGGGTCCGTGCCGGCTGTTTCGCCCGCCTCCCCACTCTGGGACAGCTTGTTGATGTGGTACTGGGTGGGGTACGTGGCCAGGGAGGGCTGAGTGGGGGGCCCCGTAGCTCACCGTGCCCCAAGCGGGGCTTCCCAGAGATGGGGCCTCACCTCGGAAGACCCTCCCTGCCCGGGGCCCCGCCCCCGGCTCCCCCAGCCCACCGGACACCTGCAGGGCTGCGAACACCATCATCTCCTCCTCGGTGCAGTCCGTCTCCTCCAGCAGCAGGTCCCACCGAGCCTGCTCATACAGCTGGGTCAGCCGCACTGGGTCTGTCTGCAGCAGGGGCGGGGGAGGCTGGTTCGGTTGGGTGCCAACGGCCCCGAGCTCTCTGTGTACCTTGACCCCGTGAGCCTCAGCCACCAGCCCTGCCTTTGCAAGGTGGCAAGCTCGGCTCATGGCCCCACGTGGGCAGCGGACCTCAACGCCAGCCTTATGGCCTGCTCAGGCAAGTGACACCCTTTTCCCTGTAAGACTTTTTGTGCAGATGTTGATTGTATGGCTGCTGTGCACCTGTGGGGGCAGCAGGGGGACGAGGAAACCAATCAATCTCTTCAGATCGTATAAATTTTTTACCAATCATAAGGTGATTGAGGATTGTGATAAAAGCAATAAATAGGGGCGCCTGGGTGGCTCAGTCATTAAGTGTCTGCCCTCAGCTCAGATCATGATCCCAGAGTCCCAGGATCGAGCCCCACATCGGGAAGCCTGCGTCTCCCTCTCCCACTCCCCGTGCTTGTATTCCCTTTCTACCTGTGTTTCTCTCTGTCAAATAAATAAGTAAAATCTTTTTTTAAAGATTATTTATTTATTTATTTATTTGACAGAGGGAAACACAGCCAGAGAGGGAACACAAGCAGGGGGAATGAGAGAGGGAGAAACAGGCTTCCTGCCAAGCAGGAAGCCCAATGTGGGGCTCGATCCTGGGTCTCCAGGATCATGGCCTGAGCCGAAAGCAGTCGCTCAACCAACCAAGCCACCCAGGCGCCCCAAAATCTTTTTTAAAAAAGCAATAAATAAAGGAAATAGCTTCCATGGGGCCATTCACTCATGCCCTCAAGCCTCAAGCAAAGACACCCCAAGGAAGATGGCGATGAGAGAGAATCGAACTGGGGTGCAGGGAACTATTCCACATGAAGGAGCATTCCAGGAAGTCTTCCTTGAGGAGGTGACAGACTGCCCTGAGACCTGAAGGATGGCAATGGGCCCCTTAAGGGGAGAGTGATAGGAAGAACATTCAGAGAGAAGGAACAGGGAGGGCAAAGCTCAGAGGGGGATCCCAGTTACCCACAGAAGACCATGCCCATACTCCCCCAGAAACCAACTACCATTGATAGCAAAGGCATAAAAAGGGTAAACCCAAAAGGACAAAGAAGAGAGTGGAAACTACCCGCTGACGACATTTTGGCAAATGGAAAGCAGAAACATGAATGGGAACTGAGTTACAGCGAGAGAGAGAGCTGGGATCTCTTGCTCTTTCCCCTCTCTTGTTCTGTGGAAAAGGCATAAATGAGTTTTGAAAATAGGCAGGAAACAAACAGCAAAAAGAACACAGATCTGGATAAAGGCATCCAGTGTGCGTGGAGGCCCTTGACAGGTTCCGGACTGGGATCCTCTGGCTGAGAGGAGAGGGCGGGCTGAAATGACTATAGGAGGTTTATAAAGGGAGCAGCTGTCCCCCACTCCCTGCAGCCAAGCGACAGTCAGGCACCGGGGAGGAGCCAGAGATTTACTCTCTGGAGATGGAGAGCCAGGGGCTCCCCTGCATCTGGTACTCTGGGCATGGTTGGGTGAGGGGATGTGCTGTGCTTAAAACAGGTGAACCGAGAGAAGGGTGACATCCTGTAAGGTGGGACACCCCCAGGCCCTTCCCCACTTGTCACCCAAGACTTTGACAATGAGCCTTCTATTCCCAGTCGGGAGATCAGAAGTTTCACTGCTGAGAAACTGATGAGCCAAAGAGAAAACCCCCGCAAAGAGCGATGATGACATGCCTACCCCAGCACCCCCAGGAAGCCCCCGAAGTGCTAAGTCCTCTTCATCCACTCGGGGTTTTCAGTGGCTTCCTAGAGCCTTGCCTCTCAGTATAAAAGGGCAGGCAGGGATTACCCAGTGCAAAGACAGCTGCGACAGCAACTACAGAGACCAACACAAACAGAAAAGAAAGAGCTTAGAGGAAACCAAGACAGTAGGGAGCGGAAGAAAACTTCAACCGGGCACCATCCTTTTTTTTTTTTTTTTTTTAAGATTTTATTTATTTATTTGACAGAGAGAAACACAGCGAGAGAGGGAACACAAGCAGGGGGAGCGAGAGAGGGAGAAGCAGGCTTCTCGCCAAGCACGGAGCCCGATGTGGGACTTGATCCCAGGTCTCCGGGATCATGACCTGAGCTGAAGGCAGTCGCTTAACCAACTGAGCCACCCAGGCGCCCCATGGGCACCATCCTTAGAGAGACAAAATGCTGCACTCCTAACACAACACTGATGCTGTGTTAAAAACGAATGTAATTTTATTTTTTATTTTTATTTATTTTTTTTAAAGATTTTATTTATTTGACAGAGAGAAACACAGCCAGAGAGGAAACACAAGCAAGGGGAGTGAGAGAGGGAGAAGCAGGCTTCCTGCGGAGCAGGGAGCCCGATGTGGGACTCGATCCCGGGTCTCCGGGATCACGACCTGAGCCGAAGGCAGAGGCCTAGCCAACTGAGCCACCCAGGCGCCCCAAAAACGAATGTAATTTTAAAGGTATAGTGTTTTAGGTTGCGTGGCATTGGTAAAGAGAGACAAACTGACATATGGAACCTGAGAGTCAGAGAGAGACCCGCACACTCACAACAAAGGTGACCCCACAGTCACTGGGGAAAGGATGCTGCTTTCAATAAATGATACCGGGTCTACTGGATCCCTGTACTTTTTTTTCAGTTGTTTTGTTCCCCTACCTCACACCACATACACATATCCACTCCAGCTGGATTGCAGATCTAAACATGAAAGTTAAAACACCAAAGCTTTTAGAGAAAAGTAGGACTACATCTGTGTGATCTTGGAATAAAAAAGATTTTTTTAAATAGGACACAAAAGATATTCATTATAAAAGAAAAAATATTTAAAAATAGAAGTCAGATTATATTAAAATTAGGAACTTTTTTTTTAATTAGAGAGACGAATAAGAGAGGAGGAGAGAGAGAATGTGAGAGGGAGGAGGGTTGGAGGGAGAAGCAGACTTCCTGCGGAGCAGGGAGCCTGATGTGGGACTCGATCCTGGGACTCCAGGATCATGACCTAAGCCGAAGGCAGCCACTTAACCAACTGAGCCCCCCAGGCGCCCCGGAACTTCTTCTTTTTTTTTTTTTTTATCAAAACAAACCATTAAGAAAATGAAAAGGCAAAGCACAGGTGGGAAACTATAATCACAAAATATTTATCTGAAAAAGTACTACCCCATACAGAATATATAAAGAACTCCTATAAAGCAATATGAAAGACAAGCAACTCAATATTAAAAATTGGCCAAGAAGTTGAGCAGAAACTTAACCAAAGAGGATCTCCCAATGGCCAGTAGCCCGATGAAAAAGGGCTCAACCTGATTAGTCATCAGGGAAATGTGAAAGCCACGTAGAAAGCATGTCAGTGATTGTCTGGAGTTAGTTGTGGAAGGAGGAATGATTGCAAATGGGCATTAGTGAACCTTCTGGGGTGATGAAATGTTCTAAAACCTGATTGCAGTGATGGCTGC
Source organism: Spilogale gracilis (assembly GCA_004023965.1). Lineage (NCBI taxonomy): Eukaryota > Metazoa > Chordata > Mammalia > Carnivora > Mephitidae > Spilogale > Spilogale gracilis. The sequence goes on along the minus strand of PITA01019177.1, from coordinate 19,129 downwards.
CCAACTGTTTAAATTTACCAAATATAATCAAACCGAATGCTTACAATGAGAGATTTTCAAGGTATGTACATTATATCTAAGTTGTTTAAAAAAAAACAAATAGGGGCACCTGGGTGGCTCAGTTGGTTAAGCGACTGCCTTTGGCTCAGGTTGTGATCCTGGAGACCCGGGATCGAGCCCCACATTGGGCTCCTTGCGTGGTGGGAAGCCTGCTTCTCCCTCTCTCACTCCCCCTGCTTGTGTTCCCTCTCTAGCTGTGTTTCTCTCTATAAAATAAATAAATAAAATCTTAAAAAACAAACAAATAAAAAACCCCACAAATAAACAAAAAAACATATGAGATACCATTACACACCTACCAGATTGGCTACCTTGGGAACACCAGTAAGTTGTGGAACAAACAAAATTTTTGGACACCGCTGATGGGGGCGTAACTTGGTACAACCATGTTGGAAAGCTGCTTAACAGCTATCTACCACGGTTAAACCAAAGCTTCCCCAGTAATCCAGCAATCCCACCTCTGGACGCATTTGTTCACCAAAAGACGTTACCGGAATGTTCACAGCATCTTTATTCATAATAGTCCTGATCTGAAAACTGTGCAATGCCCATCAACAGTAGAATGGAAAATTAGTTATGGTACATTGACATAAGGGAAGGTCACACACCAATGAGAAAGAATAAGCTACAACTGTGTGCACTGTGGATGAATCATATAAGCGTAATACCAAGTGAAAAAAAACAGATGCAAAAGAGTGCAGACTGTGTGTTTTCAAGTATGTAGATTTCAAACACAGGCTGAGCTATCTGTGGTGTTAGAATTAAATTAGTGCCTCCCCCCAGGGAGATACTGACTGGAAGGGGTATGAAGGGCTTCTGGGGGCTGGCAAAATCCTGCTGCTTGCCGTATTGGATACATTTGTACATTTCTCTAAATGTATTTTATACTAACAAGCAAACAACCTTGTAAGAAATACTCAGAAAATAAGAGCTCATAGAACTGAAAAAATACAGTCGCAGAAATAAAAATTCAGTAGATCATGTGAAAGATAAGTCAAAGCATGCTCCAGAAAGTAAAACAAAAGAACAAACTTAGAAATGAGAAAGACAAGGGGCACTTGGCTGGCTCAGTCAGTGGAGGGTGCAACTCTTGATCTTGGGATTGTGAGTTCGAGCCCCACACTGGGTGTAGAGATTACTTAAATATAAAAAAAAATCTTGGGTGCCTGGGTGGCTCAGTGGGTTAAAGCCTCTGCCTTGGACTCAGGTCATGATCTCAGGGTCCTGGGATTGAAGCCCACATTGGGCTCTCTGCTCAGCGGGGAGCCTGCTTCCTCCTCTCTCTTTCTCTGCCCTGCCTCTCTGCCTACTTCTGATCTCTCTCTATGTCAAATAAATAAAAAATAAAATCTTTAAAAAAAACCTCTGCCTTCAGCTCAGGTCATGATCTCAGGGTGCCGGGATCAAGGCCCACATCAGGCTCTCTCTTGGTGGGGAGCCTGCTTCCTCCTCTCTCTCTGCCTGCCTCTCTGCCTACTTTTGATCTCTCTCTCTCTCTCTCTGTCAAGTAAATAAATAAAATATTAAATAAATTAAAAAAATAAATAAATAAAATCTTTTTTAAAAAAGACATGAAAAAGATTAGATAAATGTCTATATTTTTTTTTGAAGAAGCAATCTAGGGGGTCTAATATCTACTGAGTTCCAGAAGAAAGGAACAGAAAAGTGATGTGGAGGAAATGATTAAAGAGATTGTTTAGGGCATCTCTCCAGAACTGAAAGACTCAAGTTCCTCATCTGAAAGGGCTCAGCAAGTGTGCAAGCCAATCAGTGAAGACAGATCCATACTAGGACATATTATTGAGAGATTTTAAAGCATCATGAGATAAGGAGAAGACTCTAAAAGCTTCTGATATCTCCCCTCCAACTCCAAGAAAAAATAAAAGGGTCTCACATGGAAGGATTGAAAACAAAATGGCATTAGACTCCTCAGTAGAACCACTGGGACCTAGAGGACAATGGGAAGGTGGCTTGAGATTTAGCAGGAAAATATTTCCAACCTAGAATTCTATACCTAGCCAAACTATCATGTGAGTGAGGCTAGAACAGGGACTTTTCAGATATGCAGAACTTCAAATTATTTACCATTTAGAGGAAGCTATTGAAATATGTGTTCCACCCAAAGGAAGGTGTTAGTCGACAGAGGAACACATGAGATTCAGGAACCAGTGAGCCTGATAGAGGGATTCTTAGGAAACAGGGAAGAGCAGTCCAAGGACAACAGTTCCACAGTGGGCCTAGGGGGCTACCTTCTATGGTTCCATGAGAAGGATAACACTGACTGATATCCTAAAGCAATCCACCGGTTTGAAAGGAATATTGTGGTTGGGCTGCAATGTTGGAGGAGGGTCTTGGCTATGGAACTTCCCACTTCATCACTGTGAAGACCCCAAAGGAGAAGCCATAGCCATGTAGAGAGTATCTTACAAGAGAGACCCCCAAAAGAGAGCAACAAAGACCCAGTGGTTTTTAGATATTGGACAAGAGACCACACAGAACAGTGACCCCTGACAGAAAGGAGACAAACATGGTGAATCCTGATTGGCTCAGCTTATTGCCCAGAGAGAGTTGCACAGAGAGGGGGAGCCCAAATAGAGCCCAGGATATTCCCCAAACTGAGGAAATGTTTTTGAGCATTTGGTGAGTTCAAGGCACCTAGAATTCACAGGATAGAGTCCTGCTGAAGAAAGAGCTGCACAGAGAGAAAGCTCTGGAATCAGCAGAGGGCTCCTCTTGAGTCTTCGAGCACTGATCAGTTATGTGTGTAAGGAGATGACCCAAGGCTGGTTAAAAACAAAAACAAAAACAAAACAAAACTTGAAAGGAGTAGAGAGGATATTGACCAGAGCTCACCAAAGGGTGGCAATAGTTTGCACTCCCAAAAGCCAGATTAGAGAAGCCTCATGATGCACAGCACATTAGAGAGAGTTCTCTGAAGGCAACTGCCTCAGTAATTGGGTAAATTAGCCCTAGATTAGAGGATGCTTTTGTCCTGCCTAATTAGCACTCAAGGCAAGCCTTGGAAGAATCAAACTGTCTCCAAGTGGTTTAACTTCATCCCTAAACAGGGTTTAAAAATACTTAAAGGACTACAAAAAAAAAATCTAGCACCCAAACATAAAATTTGTGGTGTCTGCCTGGCATCAAATGAAAAATGATTAGGCACAAAAAGAAAAAAGAAAAACAAAAAAAATGACAAGGGGTGCCTGGGTGGCTTAGTCAGTTAAGCATCTGCCTTCAGCTCAGGTCATGATCCTGGAGTCCCAGGATTGAGCCCTGCACTGGGCTCCCTGCTCAGTGGAAAGCCTGCTTCTCCCTCTGTCTCTCATCCCACTCGTGCTCTCTCTCTCAAATAAATAAATAAAATCTTTTTAAAAAAGAAAGAAACAACAACAACAGCAACGGAAAACCCAAAATAAAGGAAAAATGTGGCCAGGCATGAAAACAAGCAGAAAAATACAACTCATAATGAGGACAGAGTCTATAGAAACAGATCTAGAAATGACACAGGTGATAGAATTAGTAGATAAAAATATGAAGAATTATTACAAATGCATCATGTGTGTTCAAGGAGGTAGAGAGACAGAAGCATTTTAGGGAGAGCCATGGAATCTACTAAAAAGGTTACAGTTAAACTTGTAGGTATAAAATCCATGGCAGATTTTACTTGACAGAAGAAAGATTAATAAATCTGAAGACAGAGCAAGAGACCTACTCAAAATGCAACATAGACAGGGGCGCCTGGGTGACTCAGTTGGTTAAGCGACTGCCTTCGGCTCAGGTCATGATCCTGGAGACCCGGGATCAAGTCCCACATCGGGCTCCCTCCTCGGCAGGAGGCCTGCTTCTCCCTCTCTCACTCCCCCTGCTTGTGTTCCCTCTCTGGCTGCATTTCTCTCTGTCAAATAAATAAAATATTTAAAAAAAATGCAACATAGACAAATAAGACTGGAAAAACCACCTAAAGAAATAAAAATGAACAGAGCATCAGTGGCCTGTGGGATAATGCAAAGCAATCTAACAGTGAATGTAACTGGAATCCCATCAAGGGAGGGAGTGAAAAAAAAAACCTGAAAAAATAATGACCCCAAATTTTCCAAATTTGATGCAAACCATCAACTTAGAGATTCAAGATGTTCACTGAACCCCAAGCATGAAAAACCTGAAGGGTACCAAGGCATATGATAATCACACTGTTTAAAACCAGTGATGGGGGCGCCTGGGTGGCTCAGTTGCTTAAGCAACTGCCTTCAGCTCAGGTCCTGATCCCGGAGACCTGGGATGGAGTCCCGCATCGGGCTGCCTGCTCCGGCGGGAAGCCTGCTTCTCCCTCTCTCACTCCCTCTGCTTGTGTTCCCTCTCTGGCTGTGTTTCTCTCTGTCAAATCAATAAAATCTTAAAATAAATAAATAAATAAATAAATAAATAAATAAATAAATAAATAAAACCAGTGATGGGGCGCCTGGGTGGCTCAGTTGGTTGTCTGACTTCAGCTCAGGTCATGATCCCAGGGTTCCTGGGATCAAGTCCCATGTCAGGCTCCCTGCTCAGTGGGGAGCCTGTTTCTTCCTCTTCCTTTGCCATTCTCCCCCAACTTGTGTGCTCTCTCTTGCATAGACTCTCTCTCAAATAAATCAATAAAATCTTAAAAATAAGTAAGTAGGGATGCCTGGGTGGCTCAGTTGGTTAAGCGACTGCCTTCGGCTCAGGTCATGATCCCGGAGACCCGGGATCGAGTCCCGCATCGGGCTCCCTGCTCGGCGGGAAGCCTGCTTCTCCCTCTCTCACTCCCCCTGTTTGTGTTCCCTCTCTGGCTGTGTTTCTCTCTGTCAAATAAATAAAATCAAAAATAAATAAATAAATAAATAAAATCTTTAAAATAAATAAATAAATAAGTAAATAAAGTATGGTAAGAAACAAGTATTGTAAGAAACAAAACTGTCACCCAAGAATTCTATACTGACTTAAAATATCTCTCAAAATCAGGGGCTCCTGGTGGCTCAGTCATTAAGCATCTGTCTGCCTTCAGCTCAGGTCATGATCCCAGGGCGCTGGGATGGAGCCCACATCGGGCTCCCTGCCTGGCGGGAAGCCTGCTTCTCCCCCTCCCATTCCCCCTGCTTGTGTTCCCTCCCTGTCCTGTGTCTCTCGGTGTCAAATAAAATCTTTAAAAAAAAAAACTCTCAAAATCAAAGGCAAAATAATGACTTATTCAGACAAATTATCACCGCCAGTAGAACAGCACCACAAGAAATGTTAAAGGAAGCCCTTCAGGCAGAGAGAAAGTGAGAGCCGCTGGCAATGTGGATCTCTGCAGGGGAATAGAGAGCACAGGAGATGATGAAGGTCTAGCAACTGAGGCATCCAGGCACCTGCTGGGTATTATTTCTTACAACTGCCTGGGAATCTCCAGTTATCTCAAGACAAAAAGTTCCACAGGAAAAAAAGATCGATGGGTTAAAGCAAAAGTAAGAACGATGATTGGACAATTCTATTCCTAGAGAAATAAAAAAGTATGACCACCCAAAACCTTGTGCATGAGTATTCATAGCAGCCTTTTTCACATTAGCCAACATGTGGGTGGACGGGGAACCATGTCTATTAATCACTGAGCGGATCAGTAAAATGTGGTCTATCCCTAAAACGAAACCCTGCTTTGCAGTAAAAAGGAATGAAACACAGAACCCTGCTAAAGCATGAAAATAAAAACCAGCCACAAAAGCTACATACTGTACGCTCCCATTGGTAGGAAATGTCCAGGATGGGCAAATCTATAGGAACAGAAAGGAGATTAGGAGTTGTCTGGAGCTCAGCGGGTGAGGGATAAATGGGGAGTCACTGATAATCGGTATGATTTTTCTTTTCGGGGTGATGAAAAATTTTTTAAGATTTTATTTAATATTTGACAGAGAGAAACATAGCTAGAGAGGGAACACAAGCCGGGGGAGTGGGAGAGGGAGAAGCAGGCTTCCTGCCGAGCAGGGAGCCTGATGCTGGGCTTGATCCCAGGTCTCCAGGATCATGACCTGAGCCGAAGGCAGACACTTAATGACTGAGCCACCCAGGTGCCCCATGTTGAAAATATCTTAAAATGGATTGTGCTAATGGTTGCCCAAATCTGTGAATGTCCTAAAAACCATTGAGTTGTCCACTTAAATGGACAGGTGGTATGGTGTATGAATTAATTCTCAATACAGCCACTGTAAGAATAATGACAGCAACGGGAATGACAATGTCTTGAGGGCTTTGACACCTGCAGAACTGAAGTGTGTGATGGCAAGAATGTAGAGGCTGGGAAGGGAAGCACAAGTTCCCTGTTGTAAGTTTCTCATGCAGGCGTGCCTGGGTGGCTCAGTTGGTTAAGCCACTGCCTTCGGCTCAGGTCATGATCTCGGAGACCCGGGATCGAGCCCCACATCGGGCTCCCTGCTCGGCGGGAAGCCTGCTTCTCCCTCTCTCGCTCCCCCTGCTTGTGTTCCCTCTCTCGCTGTTTCTCTCTGTCAAATAAATAAATAAAATATTAAAAAAAAAAAAAAAGTTTCTCATGCAGAAGCCTGAGTATTACCGGACGTTAACAGTGTATGTGTACTAGGGCCCCTACAGCAACCAGCAAAACCATTTTTTTTTAAGTATAGCTAATAAACTAATATAAAGGAGATAACAATGGAATCATGAAAACCACTGATGGCGCCTGGGTGGCTCACTGGGTTGGGGCTCAGGTCATGATCTCAGGGTCCTGGGATCAAGGCCCATATTGGGCTCTCTGCTCAGCAGGGAGCCTGCTTCCTCCTCTCTCTCTGCCTGCCTCTCTGCCCTACTTGTGATCTCTCTCTCTCTGTCGAATAAATGAAGAAAATCTTCAAAAAAAAAAAAAAAAGAAAAGAAAAGAAAAGAAAACCACTGAAACCAAAGTATGGCAGGAAGAGCTGAGGAAGGGAACCACAAAGTCTCCAGGAGAGGAAGGGGCTGAAGGAGGAAGGGAGAGAGCTGGGACAGACAGGCAAGCAGAGAGGAGATGGGGGTGGGGGCGGAGTCCCAGAATGCAGCCCCCAAATCGGGCTCCCTGCTCAACTGGAAGCCTACTTCTCCCTCTCTCACTCCCCCTGCTTGTGTTCCCTTTCTCGCTGTGTTTCTCTCTGTCAAATAAACAGATAAATAAAAAATCTTAAAAAAAACAAAACAAAAAAACACAAAGATCAGGCAGAGGGCTCAGCAACTGAGGGCACAGGAGGGACTTAACCTCATGTCTGTTCGTTGCAGACATGGTGTAGAGCTTGGGAGGCCAAGAGAGGAGAAAAGTGTATCAGCAGGAGTGTGCTAACCAACGTGACACGGGCTGGCCACAGGACAGAGGGCCAGATGAAAAGACAGAGAAGAGCCGGTGGTTTGGGATGTTAATTCAAGGGAGGAGGTACAGGACACAAAGATGGATGAAGTGGGAGGGAAAGGGGAGGCTCTAGAATGGCATAAGCAATGAAGAACGCTTTTGCAATGAATCTGTGAAAGGTGGGAGGATGTGTTGGGCAGGCTGGGAATTACGACTTCCGGTTCAGCAGAAGTCCGAGACACCTGTTACGCCCCTGAGCCGAGCGGGGCCACCTGGACGGAGTGCAGATCTCAAGTAAAGTCTCTGTAGAAGGGCTGTCCCTGAGATCCCCCGTGTGGAGTTATAATGGGCAAGGGGGTCAGGATGGCCCAGGAGGGCGTTCTGGGTTTGCAGAACCCCCAGAGGCTATTGGAGCCAGGAGGAAGAGTGGAGGTGGGGAGCCTGGACAGGACATCTGGAACCCCCCCCTCCAGTTCATGGGGGCCACAAGTGGCCTAATAAGAAGCAGGAGGGAAGGCAGTAGGGGACGGAGAGCACACAGGGCATGGTTAGCTGGGCAGGTATGCTTCCTGTGTGTGAATGGGGACAGAAGAGGATAGATAGGACAGGATAGATCCAGCTGAGGAGAGAGAGGGAACCTGGGAGCACCCACAGGAAAGACCTGGAAACAGGGGGCAGGATTCTGGGGAGCAAGGATGCTAGATTCCAAGGATTCAGTAAACAACAGCATTTAGAAGTTTTGCAGTAAGGAGGGAGAGAAAGGGCGTCACAGGTGAGGGAGTGCATGTGGGGTCTAGATGGTTTCTGACAGGGATGCCTGGAGCCCCACTAGCGATGGTGTGGGGGGAGGGAAAGATGCACCTGGCTCCTGCCTGCAAAGCCTTGCCCACTGCCCACCCCAAGCCTGCAGATCCTGGCATCAGCCCTTCCAGGAAGCCTTCTCTGAGTCCAGATGCCAGGCACCTCCCACCTGCACAGGCTTCCTGGGGGCGCCCGCCACTGTCTACACTGCCCAGACAGGGGTGTGGATGAGACAACTGATGGATGGACAGATGCCCTGCTAAGTCCCCATGTCTCACTGAGCCAGACCCCTGCTGTCCCCCGGCCCAGCCCACCTTGGGATCCAGGTCGAAGAAGCTGTAGTACTTAAAACGCAGCCAGAGCATGTCCCCCGCCTTGATCCCCTGCTGCATGAGGCACCGGGAGGAGTCCAGCCACCTGGGCCAGAAAGGGGGCAGAAGTCAGGGCCGAGGCAGGTGAGTGCTGGGGCGTGATGGGGAGGTGGGGGCGGGGCTTGATCAAGGGCAAGCACACACATAAGAGAGGCCTGGAAACCAGAGGTAGGGATTTGGGGTAAGGGTCCAGGGGAGGGCGGGGGCCCTGGCAGCAGGAGCTCAGCCCCGAGGGGAGCCCCCCCCTCCAGCCCAGGCTATAGAGCCTGCAGGCGGCACACCTGCTGTGGAGCTGGGTCTTGTCCAACAGGGAGCTGGGCCGAGGCAGGCGCTGGAGCAAGAGGGGGTCCGGCGGCGGCTGCGGCCTGCTCAACATGTGATAGCAGGCCTCGGTCTGGGCACTGTCCGAGAAGTGGGCCGGCATCCCCCGGAACAAGGCAGGTGCCACGCCTGCAGTGCGGGACAGGGTTAGAAAGGCCCAGCCCCCGGCCCCGGCCTCAGGGTGCCAGCGCCCAGTCCCCCCCTGCCCCGCCTGTGCTCACCCCCAGCCAGGACGACCTTGGTCAAGTCATACAACTCCTCTTCCGGCTCCTTCTCCTTCTTCTTCTTCTCCTTCTTCTCAGGAGCCCGGAGCAGGGACAGCTCTTCAGGGTGCCGGATACCTGAGGGGAGCTGTCCCCTCAGCAGGGGCCGGGGTCCTGCCCTGGAACCTTCCCGTCCCACTCCCAGGGACTGAGGGGCTGGTCACAGCCCTGCAGGCCATGACAGGGGACAGGACTGCAAAGACCACGTGACAATGGCTGGGCTGGGAAGGCAGTGGGTGTGGGTGGAGAGCTGCCCTCTGGCAGGCCCCTCACCGGGGTACAAGAGCGGGGACCCACAGGGGACTCACTGAGGAGGCGGCAGATGGCGGCCACGGCCTGGAAGAGGGGCTGGGAGAAGCTGGCTCGCAGGCGCAGGGCCCGGCGGTTGGGCAGCCGCAGGATGATGGGCCGGTGCTGGGGCCCGAAGAAGAGGCGGGCGTCGGCCAGGATGCCATACTTGTCCAGCGTCCAGTGCGTCTGCAGCAGCCACTGTCTTTTCTGTTCCCACCAAATGGCGTGGTCTGACCAGTCCTGCTTGCGCTCTGTGGGGCCACAGGGAACCAGGGGGCCCGTCAGCCGTGGAGGGCCCGGCTCCCCCGGGGCTCCAGCCAAGGCCAGAGCGGGGCCAGGCAGGGTTGGCTCAGGGTCTAGGACTGAGGTCACCGCAGATGGCACTTTGCTGGCTCACCCTGCTCGTTCTGCGGGGCTTGGTCGTGGCATCACTTCCCAGGGGAGACCCCCCCCCCAGGATCCAGGTGTCCTGACCTTCATGCCTCCGCCTCATGTACCCCGGCCCATTGGGCTGCCCCGAGCAGCACCGCCCATGCTTCCTGGCTGGCTGGCCTCTGGCCGGCATTCCCAGGGGTGCGGGAGGCCAAGGTTCTGCTGGGGCCCTGGGGCTGTGCCCAGCACAGCAGGCCCTCCAGAAACGTTCCTGGGTTCCAAGTTCTGTGCCCTTGGCCGTGGCTTCCAGCTCTCTGGGCCTCACGTTTGTGGTTCCCGAGACATGATTAGCATCACCCTCCCAAGCCCCTGCACCGGGAAGCACGCCTGCCCCAGGGTCTGTGATGGGCTCTGCAGGTCTGTGAATGCCCACTAGTGAGGATTCAGTCTGAACCACGAACAGTCCCTGCTCCTGCCGCTGGTGACTGATGACTCGGCTCGTCCAGATGGCTGCTGAGTGGTGAGCACCGAGACTAAGGTGGGATGCAGCGCTCTGGAGGGTGCAAGCCTTTGCAGCCGGTGGTCTGTCCCAGTCTCCCCTGCCCTCCCCTGCCCTTCCCCCTCCTTGCTCCCTAATGTCACCAGAGCTGCCAAATGCAAGATACTCTCTGGCTTGGTCTGTCCAACCTCTCAGAGTCCTGGAGCCGCTGCCCTCACTCTGTCTGTGGCGCTCTCCCCCCGCCCATCTCCTCTTGACCTTTGGCTCTCGTTTTGTACTCCTTGGCCCCTTCCCCTGGCACGTCCCTGTCCTTCCCTGGTGGAGATTCTCTTCCTCCGCCGCCCTGGCGCCTTCCCAGGGGTCCTGCCTCATCTAGGGCCTCATCTTCCTACTTCCATCCCCAAACACAGCATAAGTCAGGACCAGACCCTGCCTGGGCCCCAGGCCAGAAACCCATATCCCAGCGGCGAAAGGGCATGGCCAGTGGCTTCAGTCGCTCCAGAAACATGTTTACAAGCCACCTGCCTGCCTCTGGGACAGAAATGCAGTAACTCTAAGTCCTACCTCCAGCTCCCGAGGCGCCCCTGAATCTCCCTCTTCCACACACTGGGCCAAAGCTCTTTTCCCTCCTTGCTGGCTCCTCCTCGAGGCATCAGGGGGCTGGGCGACTCGACCTCCCTGCCAGGCCTGAGCATTCTCCCTTCTGCTTTTAGCCACCACGTTTCATCGATGCCCATCTCACCTCCAAAATCCACCCTCCGGTCTGTCCTCACTGCCCACAGTAGGGGGACTTGTCTCCTTGCCTCCCGCTCTTCCCTATCTAGAGGTAAGCAGTTGGAGACCCTTCGGTGGCCGCTCGCACCTTTAGGAGTCTAAACTTCTAAAGGCAGCCACCCCAATCTCTTTTCTGGTCATGCTCCGGGCATTCTCCCTGGCCCCAGTTCCGAACAGCCCCGGGCTCCAACACCACGTCTTGCCCCCCAACCCCCTGCCATGGCCCCCCTCGGGACTCTTCTTAGGGAGTCTCCCCAGCCCAGCTGCGTGCAGCCCCTCCGGCTCCAGGCCCCGTGCTTTCTCCCCCGGTGCTGAGGCTGGGGTTCAGGCCTGGCCTGGATGCTGGACGGTCAGTCTCACCCGCCTGGCCGTACTGCAGGAAGGCAGGGGCTGGCGTGGCGTGGGGTCTGGCTCGACCGTGCCCTGGTCGACATCTGATGTACTCAGGTATGAGCGGGATTGGGAAGGGCGGGGAGGAGGCAGGAGCTAAAGGGACTTACCCCTGGGGGACCCAGCTGCAGGTGGGGATCCGCTCTGCCCATCCACCTGCCTGACTCCTTATTTAGGTCTCTTGCAAGCCTCGTGGGCCTGGCCCTGGAGCCAACCGGGTCTTCCCTTGGGGCTCCCGTCTCCTCTCCGCCCTGGCTCGGCCCAGGCCTGTCTGCCGCTTGGCCTGATGCCCAGGCTCCCGAGGGACCCTCTGTTTCCCACTTCTGCTTTCACAGCCTGCTTGGGCCCTGTCTGTGGAAGCTCCGTCACTACCTCAGCCTTGTGGCCGGGCTGTCCCGGGACCCCATGTGTCCACAGGTCAGCCCACCCAGCTCCCGGGCTGCACGTGGCGGGTCGGCCGGCTCTGAGGAAACCTGCCTACGCTACCAACCCCCAGGGGCCCAGGACCCAGGACCCAGCGGCTGAAATGATCATGGGCCTGCCTTCCGGCTGGGCCTATCCGGGTGTGCCTGCTGCCCTCCCAGGAAGGGGCAGCCCCGACCCCCAGCAGGGAAAGGGGATAAGAAGGCCCTTGTCACTAGGCCTGCTCCTCTCCACGCCTCATACCGCAGGCTGCCCTGCTGTAACTTCCTGTGGGGGCAGGGCCTTCCCACCCGCGAGGCCTTCACCAGCCTGCGGAGGGCCTCTGCCCCGGGGAGAGGGTATGGGAGCCGGCCCCAGGTCCCCTGGTCTCCCCTGGTCTCCCCTGAGATTCCAATATGCCTCTGCCTCGGCCCGGGTCCAGGGCCCTCCTGCCCCCAGAAGCAGGTGAACAGACCGTGGCGGGGTGGGCTCCTCTGGGACTTAGCGGAACAGAGCTGGAGAGGGAGGAAGGGAGGGAAGATTGTGGGAGGGAGGGGAAGTTGGGGAAATGTCTTTTTTGGAACCAAATGATTAAGCGGGTGCCTGAGTCACTGTGACGGGGCTATCGAGCACGGCACAGCCGGGTGGCCCGGAAGTGCCCACGGACCCAGTCACGGCGGCCCCATGGTGCTGAGGTCAGCGGCAGGGAACATGGGACACTCACGGATCTCCTCCACGATCTTCAGGAGCACCCCGCCGATGTGCGACTCCCCAGTGACTCGGAGGGTGACGGACTCGGCCTCCGGGTCCTCCTCTCCCACAAACACCCGCAGCTCCCAGGACGAGTCAATGTAGTCCCCGGTGGCTGTCTTCATCCCTGCCATGGCTGCGGCGGCTCTGCAGAGAGGGGGAAAGGAGGCAGGGCGGCGGGGCCTTGTAGGCTGCCCACGATCAAGTAGAAGTGGCTCTGTGGTGACCTGGACAGGCAGGAGAGCAGAGAGCACACCCGTGGGCCAGTGTGTCACGGCAGCGGCAAGGCAGGGGCCTCAGACTCTCTCACCAGTACCAGTGGTTTAGCCACACGGCGCTGTCCAATGCACTCCCATTTTACAGACTGGAAGACTGAGGCCCGGAAAGAGTAAAAAGGGGCTCACTCAAGATCACCAGGCTTGATGCCAGAGCCTGGCACAACCCCCATCTGCTCTCCCAGCCCACATTTTACCTCTGAGCCCACACTGGCAGCTGCCCAGCCTGGAAATGATAGGGGACCCAAGTCAGAAAATACTCCCACTCCTGGCCCAAGGCTTGGATTGTGACATCCCAAGCCAGCCAACGCCTCTCTAGGGAGGTTTATTAATCCAGGGTGCTGTGCCGCATGGAGAGAGGCATGCTGGGCAGAGGGGCTCTGCAGGAGGGTGAGGAAAAGGGGTCGTTGGGCCTTCAGCTGCGGCCCCAGCTTACCTTGCCTGTAAGGGTTGGGGGCTGCAGGTGCAGGGGGTGGGAGTTGGAGTGTCAGCCACCCCTGGCCTCAGTCTAAACACCTGCTGCTGAGTGTTTCCTTCTCCCTTTGCTTTCTCTTTGGAGCTTTCTTCAGAGGGCAGCCCTTATCTTGAGGGCGGGCTCAGCCCCTCCCCAGGGGGGCGGGCTCGGTGCAGGGAGCCAGTTGCCAGCGCGAGAGGGCTCCACTTTGTGGCCCCACCTTTGTTCCCCGGGGAGCACAGGAAGCAAGGGAGGAGAAGACCTGGGGGCCCACCACCACACGGAGCGTCCCCTCTTCTGGACAGAAGTCCCTCAGTTCAAACCAGGAAAGCCACCAATTCATGTTCTCTACACCCATTGTCTCCCGTAAGAAGTCATCTCCCATCTCCAGCCTGTCACAAAGTGGGGGGGGGGGTAGGGGACTTTGGGTCATGACACATCACCGTGCTGTCAAGAGGGAAAGCAACGCAGCTGAAGGCATTGGCGCCAGGTGATTTGGGAAGCTGGAAGGTCAAGCGAGCTCCAGCCTGGGAGGCCCTATCACCATAAAGTAGATCCTTGAAGACCCCGAGGGGAACTTCCTGAAGTCTTTCCTGTCCCCAGTATAGGCCTCGATTTCCAAACATGTAAACCTTCCAGCCGCCCAGGGCAATAGCGGAACAGAAGTCGGGGCCCTGGTCATCCACAACCTCCCGGCCCCACACCTCCAGGACTTAAGGCTTCCAACCTGCCACCTCCCCTCTGTCCCTCCATGTGACACTCAGGCTCAATCAGTACCCCAAGGGTCACTGCCATCAAGTCTCCTACTCGAAAGGGACCCTGGAGGGTCCCATCACCAGCACTGGGAGGTCAGCTTTGGTAGAGCAGAGGCCTGATGCTTGCTGCTGACCCCAGGCAGGAATCGAGCCCTTCCAGAGAGAATCCGTTTGGGGCCGGAGGGAGTACAGCCTGAAGAGCGTCAGGAGCACCGAAGGGCAGCACAAGCCCCTGGAGATGAAGCTTTCTGCACTTGCCACCCAGAGGGAGGAAGAGGCCTGTTGGAGATTCCCAGGGGAAGGCCTAGGGTATGCAAAGTCAAGGCGGCAGGAAGTGCAGCCGGCTGCTGGCCTCAGCAGCTTCCCAGCTCAGAAAGCTGTGCTGTTGGAGCAAATGAGGAAGTCTCACTCCCACCCCAGTCCAGGGCTGTAGAAACCGCTTGCTGCAACCTCGTTCAAGTGTAATCAAAAATCTTTCAGTTGAGCAGTGAGGCGTTTTTGGTTGTCAAACGACCCTTTATTGAAGTGTTCTCCTTGGTAGTTCTCTACTGGCTGGGCACCACGGCACCACCGCAGCCCATGGGCTGGGCAGTCTCCAGGACCTCTTTGATGGTTCCATAGAATTCTCTAAAGACTGGTGCTCTGTTGGGCAATGTTGACATGGAAAAGAGAGGATGTTTTTTTGCTTCTCTCGCTGGTTCCTGGAGGGCTGTGATCATTTAGGCAGCCACAGAAGGCCGTGCCTGATCTGGATCGGAACTCAACAGCTTCAGTCTTCCTCAGGCCCTTCTAATCCCTGGCTGCCTTGGCAATGTCATCACCGACCTTTTTTGGTGACAGCACGGCCAGCTAACAGGGTCCCTGGGGCAGACACGGGATGCTCACCAGAGCACCTTAGGGTATGACTTTGATCTTGCTGGGGTTAAACTTTTGGCGGCCTGGTGGTGGCAGCTGGCGCGGGATGAACCCAGATTTCGAGAAAAGTGCAGAGGGACCTCCTCTGAGTGAAGAACCAAGAGTAAGAGCAGTGAGTGGATTTGGTTTTTTTGGGTTTCAGGTTTATTTGAGAGAGGTAACCTGTGTGTGTAGAGGAATGAGACTCCTCAGATTCCCCACTGAACAGAGGGACAATCCAGGGGCTCGATCCTATGACCCTGAGATGACTTGAGCTAAAACCAAGAGTCGGATGACCAACTGACTGAGCCTCCCAAGTGCCTCAGGAGCAGTAAGTTCTTTAAAAACTAAAACTATCACAGAACAGCTGACAGATCTGTTCTCCAGAGATAGAGATCTGAAGACTCTTAGTAATGGGAAACATTTTTTGGTTCTTGGGTGGGACCCAGTGTTCCCTACATCTAACTGGTTTCCAGTTCTGAGCTGAGTGTATGAAGAACGGACAACATGGGAAGCACCTAAGCACCTGAAAGTCTACCTGAACCTGAACCTTTGAAGTTGGCGCCACTCTGGGTAGGGAAGGCCCCAGGGCTCCTTTCAGCTACTTGTTGGGCGACAGTGCCACCTAGTGACCGAAGCATGTGAAGGGGACACAGACCAAGCCCTTGGGAAGGAAGAGGCTCTGGCGCCCAGGCAGTTGACACTCCCCATCTCTCTCACACTTCAGGCTGTAACCCCCGCAGTACAACCACTTCAGGGTCACTTAGCAAAAAAATTACAAGGACTTGACTATGTATAACCACGCCCGACTGGCTTATTTTATTGGAGAAGGGGACGTGGAGTTAACAATGTGAAGACAGCTGGGACCGGAGGTCAGGGAAGAACAGCCTCCCCTCCCCACACATGCCCACTGCCCCAAATAAAAAATAACCAACTATGGGAGAGCAGCTGAGACTGAGGCAACAGAGGGCAGGGAAAGGAACAGGGAACCCAAGGGCAGCGGAAGAGACCATGCGTGTGCTGGGAGGGCCCAGAGGCAGCGGCGGTGCGAGTAACGTGAATACAAGTCTCTATCTTCCACATAGGTCTATATAAATATATAGAGAGAAATTGTTCACTTTCCCCTGCTCTCCCCTCTGCTCCGTGCTGCTTGCCGCGGTCCCAGCTCCTCTTTCCACATGAGGGCGAAGGGAAGGGGATGATGAGCAAGTCATCACCGAATTGCGATCAGACCCACATCCATCAGCTTCTGGATCTTCTGTGCTATTACAGGATTCTTTAAATGTCTAATGAACAAGAAACAAAATTATTAGAAATGAGCTTTAACCTAAAAACGTCTTATTTGCTCTTGGAGAGACCCGAATGAAAACCCTGTGTGAAGCCAAACAGGAAGTGGCTGGGTAGGTGGCCTAGCAAAGGCCCTTCAGGAGGGCCTCGGCCCACAGGCACCACTCTGTGGACACAGCCTGAAGCGGACGCTTCTCTCCCAGCAAAACTGGTCCTTCCAACAGACTGCTCAAGTGATCATGGCTAACACAACAATGAACCTTCCAGCTTACCCCCTGCGGCCCACCTTTTCAGCTGTGATCAAGCCATACACAGCAGCCCTCTGCACCCCTGGGCCCCCCTGCCACTGACCTCGTGCCACCTTGCTGCTCACCCTCCCCTCTTCATCTCCCTCAACTCCACTTACTCGCTGAGCGCCTGGGGGTCCTTTTGCATCTGCTCCAGAATGAGACGCATGGCTGGGTCACTCATTATCTGCTGGACCTCAGGGTCAGCCATGGCCCGTCGCTTCACATCTTCGGGGCTGTCATGGCGGTTGTACTGGGCCATCATACAACGCTGGTAACCATCTGCCGCCTCCTGCATCCCAACAAAGCCAAAAAGGAGCGTTTGCACTGACTGTTCATTGCTTCAGCAAGGCCAACGAACAGAGGGAACTGAGAAGGGGGGAGACAGATAGAGAAACAGGAAGGGGGAGGCAGCAGCGAACTGACACTGAAAAGACCCAAAGGAGAAATGAAGGCAGGAGAGAGTGTTCCCTGGTGGCCAGGAGCAGCCCCACCTTACAGTTGGAGTCCAGATCTAAGGCCTTCTGGTAGACGTCCATGGCTTTCGTGTAGTCCTTCATCGCCTCCAGCGCGGCTGCTTTCCGGGTGTAGCCCTTGACTGCGGAGAAGTGGGAAAGGAGAGGCGTCATCAGAATGGCTCTGCAGGCTGCCATGTCCACTCTCCCCTGGGAACCCCAACATCCGTCATGCCCGAGGACACTAGCTCCTAACTACTGGCCCCGAGATGCAGGTAAGCACATCCTTTCCTGTTCTCTATCTCCGCACCAGTGTCATGGGAGAGGGAAGGGGGAGATGGAAAAGCACTTACTGAAGGTGGGCTCCAGCTGGATACACTCCTCACAGTCCTGGGAAGGAGAGAAGAAAAGTGAGGCTTGTTCCTTCAGATGAACTATTTGAAGGCAGACTGATCATCTGGAATGCCGATCGCACACTTCGCCCAGGCCCACAAGTGTTCTTGTCTTGCAACCTGAGCTTCTGTTAATCTGGGCATCCGGGCCCTTGCACAGAAGGCCCAGCAGAGGACAGAAGCACAAGTCAAGCAAAACCATGAGGGTCAACAAGTCCAGACTACGGACCACTCCATGAAACGCAAGTGGTCTGGACTCTTCAAAAAGCTGACACTATGGAAAAGCCCACACACAGTGCGGAAACTTCTAGCTGAGAAAGAAAGCCTAAGATATAGTGGCACCAACAATAAGAACTATCACGGACTCAGGTACTGGGAGTCTCTGCACAAGTCACATTTTGCCACCTTACTTTAAGGTGGTCTGGACTTGGGGCACCGGGGTCCTGGTCTCCAACACGTATAGCTTCCTGCTCCATATGGAGTCTGCTTCTCCTTCTGCCCCTCCCGCCACATTCGTTCTCTCTCTCCCTCGCCATATAAATAAAATCTATTTCATTTATATATTTGAGAGGCAGGAAGAGAAAGAGCACACAAGCAAGGAAAAAGATAGAAGTAGACTCCCTGCTGAACTGGGAACCTGACACGGGGCTTGATCCCAAGACCTGGAGATCATGACCTGAGCCAAAGCAGATGCTTCACCATGTGAGCCACCAAAGTGCCCCTCAAATAAATAAAATTAAAAAAAAAAAAAAAAAGGTGGTCCAAACTTGGGATATTTTAAAAATCACCTACTAGAGAACGGTTTAAAAATCAATAGGGACACTGGGCAGCTTGTGTTCGACAGAGCAGTGGGGATGAACTCCCTGGTGTGGACAGAACCACACCTGAGCACACTCAATGCATCCTAGAACAGCACACCTGCTAACTGACCTAATCAAGAAGTGAGGGCAGATGGTAAAGCCGCTGTGGGAAACAACACAGCTGTTCCCCCAAAAGGAACCATATAAATAAAAATAATTTTAAAAAATTAAAACTTGGGGCGCCTAGGTGGCTCAGTTGGTTAAGCGACTGCCTTCGGCTCAGGTCATGATCCCGGAGACCAGGGATCGAGTCCCACATCAGGCTCCCTGCTCGGCAGGAAGCCTGCTTCTCCCTCTCACGCCCCCTGCTTGTGTTCCCCCTCTGGCTGTGTTTCTCTGTCAAATAAATAAAATCTTAAAAAAAAAAAAAATTAAACCTTGAACTACTCAGGGACATGGCACTTCACCTTAAAGAACTGCAGATACAACATGTTCCCCGGCCAGGGACGCAGGACCCCAGCAGCCACAAGGGGGAAACCACCACCGAGTCCGCTGATGGAGAATGGAGGAGTGACAGGAGGATGGCGTATCTGTGCAACCCAAGAGCACTCAGATGGCAAGGGCACCGGCTACCACAAGAGCCCCGAAGACATGGTGCTCGTGGATTGAGCCGGACACGAAAGCACACATACTGGACAGTCCCACTTACAGAAGGTCCCTAGAGGGGTCAGCTTCATAGAGACAGAGCAGAACAGTGGCTGCCAGGGGCTGGAGAGGTAGTGTTTAAAGGGTGCACTTCCAGTTTGGGAGGATGAAAAGGTTCTGGAGGTAGACGGTGTTGAGGGCTGCACACCATGTGAACCCAGTGAATACCACTGATGGGCACACTTAAGTTAGAATAAAAAAGGA